>OZ005741.1:118729881-118864881 GCA_963930735.1 Dioctria linearis
TAGGACACATGTTGTTGTTGTAAAAGGTATAAAAGGACACATGTTGTTGCTGTAATCCTATGATATTTGAACAGCCCGTGTTTCTGTTTACATTCGTTTTGCTATGAAGAGTTTAAGTGGATTCTCTGATATTTTCGGGAAAAATGAGAATTTCATTTGAGAGGAATTTTACATCTCCTTTTAGCATCTGGGCCAAAGCGAAATTTATCTTTTTCTTAAAAATGGGAGGTAGTGTGGCCCGAAGTACATTATTATGAATAGGTTAAAAGGATTTTGAGGGATTTAATAAGATTTTGTCGTTCGGGTAATCCTACGTTCTCTCGATTTTTGTTTTTAACTCGTTGTCTCAGTTGCACTACAATAGTGCATAGACAAGTTCTTTTCCCCATTCATGCAAAAGACGAAAATATATGAAATTACTTGTTTCATTCTAAAAAACACCAGAAATTTGCCCATTTTGCTCTACAGCTTCTTAACTTATTATTAGGTAAACTTTGCTATAGGTAATGAATTAGTTTCTCCCTGAAAATCCTCGTTGAGCTAATCATTCTAATGTCATTGGGAAGAGAGTTTCATTTACGTGCAATGTGGACAAAGTAAGAGCGCTGCCCAACTAATGTGCGGAATCGGGGTATAAGTAGGCTGAAGTGGCGGTGCGAGTGCAAGAAACCAAGCTATTCGAATAAGTACATGGTGAACGCGTGTTTATTAAACGATGTAGGAAACTTAGGCAAAGTTTACCTAATAATAAGCTAAGAAGCTGGTGAGATATCCGAGTGTTTTATATTTAAAATGCACACGACAAGAAAAGGAAGAAAGAAAGAAAAAAAATCGAAAAAAAATCAAACTCTCTTTAAAAATTTTATGAATAAAGATAAAAAATGTGAAAGCGCAAATTGCATACAACGAAACAGAATGGCAAATGTTTCATTTTCGTAAATAAATGAGAAGGGGCGGAGTTTTCAGCTTTTACTCTCATAAAATGCTCCCGCGCTTTTGTGAAAACCGGTTTTCATGAAATATTGATAATGTTAGGACACATGTTGTTGTTGTAAAAGGTCTAAAAGGACACATGTTGTTGCTGCAATCCTATGATATTTGAACAGCACGTGTTTCTGTTTACATTCGTTTTGCTATGAAGAGATTAAGTGGGAGAACTCATGCTGGATTCTCTGATATTTTCGGGAAAAATGAGAATTTAATTTGAGAGGAATTTTACATCTCCTTTCAGCATCTGGGCCAAAGCGAAATTTATCTTTTTCTTAAAAATGGGAGGTAGTGTGGCCCGAAGTACATTATTATGAATAGTTTGATAGGATTTTGTGGGATTTAATAAGATTTTGTCGTTCGGGTAATCCTACGTTCTCTCGATTTTTGTTTTTAGCTCGTTGTCTGAGTTGCACTACAATAGTGCATAGACAAGTTCTTTTCCCCCATTCATGCAAAAGACGAAAATATATGAAAATACTTGTTTCATTCTAAAAAACCCCAGAAATTTGCCCATTCTGCTCTACAGCTTCTTAACTTATTATTAGGTAAACTTTGACTTAGGGCGGTGACATCACGATAGGCATTCAATGAACATCCCAGAACTGACTGAGGGAATATATTGTGACATATGATCAAAGCGACGCAGTCCATAAACAAAACGCACACAATCGTTGAATGATACATTTAGCTTACGATTACAAACTGCGTCGAGGGAAGAGAAGATAGTGCTGCAGTAAGCCAAATGAGGGACAAGCAGAGCCTTAACCAGTTTAAGCCGCAATCCGACCGACAATAGCCTCCCTGAGAGCCATAACTTGCGGAGGCCACCATAGATTTTGCTGACTATACTACTAACTTGAGCGTAGCAGGTTAGTTTGCTGTTAAGGGCAACTCCAAGACTGGTAACCTTTTCGGAAAAAGGTAATATGTCATTATTCAGCAGTATGGGAGGTAGTTGCCGCGTGTCTATAGCCCCACTATGAAAGGCCAAGCAAGTCGACTTCTTCGGATTGATCAAGAGCCGGTTAGACTCAGCCCAAGTGGATATTCGAGTTAGATCGCTATTAGTGCGAGCAACACAGTCCTCCTGTAATCCAATAGGTCTAGACAAATAGATCTACACATCATCGGCGTATATATGCAAATTGACATCCATCACTACCTGCGGAAGATCGTTTATAAACAAGGTAACGAGTAAAGGACCCATAGTAGAACCTTGTAAAACTCCGGAATTGATTGGAAGTAAGTTAGATTTAACTCCATCGACTAAGACTTGTTGGAAGCGATTGGATAGAAATTCGCTGATCATCTTAATTGCAGTTTGGGAGAAAAAAATTTGTCATATAATTTGTGTAGAAGAAGTGTGTGGTCGACGCTGTCGAATACTTTGGAAAAATCAAGCAGAACTAAGATGGATAGATGATTATTATCTAGTGCGCTTCGAATATCTGTAGTAACTTTCAGTAGAGCAGTCTCGCAGCCATGCCCAGGACGAAACCCAGATTGCAATCTGAAGAGCAAGTCATTGCGCTCGACAAAATTAATTATTTGCGAAGCCATCAACCTCTCCAATACTTTCCCTAGGAAGCAAAGTATACCTACTTATAGGACGAAAATCGCTTGGATCATTAGAAGCAGAGCTCTTTGCCAGTGGTAGCACTATAGAATTTATCCACTTACGAGGAAATTGAGAATACGTTAGACATGAATTGTATATATATAACAGGGAGCTACATATTACTGGAAGGAGAAGTTTTATAAATCTGGGTGGGATAGTATCATCACCGGTGGCCTCTGATTTGATACTATCTACGTCTTCTAATACCTCGGGAATTGTTACAGATCGGAAGCTGAAGTTCACTGATTCTTCTATAAAGTTTAAAGGAATGAAGAACTATAGGAGAGGCCAGCATAGGGGTTGCAAAAAAATTGTTGAGAACGTTTGGATCTATGCAACACGTTGATTTATCCCTACCATGAATACCCCATTTACGCAGATTAGACCATAGTTTCTTTGGTGTTAGAGAGGGGTCAAGTATTCTGCTATAATAAGCTTTTTTTGCACTTCTTATATTTTCAGTTACTAGATTTCTTGCAGATTTATATGCGATACGACTCTGGGGAGTTTTGAGCAACTTGTAGCGACGGAAAAGATATTCTCTTTCGGCAATCATATTCTCAATTTCGGGGGAGTACCATGGGCATCCGTTAGCGCTTAAGCGCTTAGTCCGCTCAGGAGCGAATTTATCATGTAAGTAATTTACCAGTGCATAGAATGTTTGTAATTGATCATCTACAGAGCTATAATTTTTAATAAGTTGCCAGTTAAGCGTTGATGCCTCTTCGAGTAGACGCTCCACATTGATTCTATTGTAATTACTAGACTTAAGAATTTTGGTCTGAATAGTGAAAATGACCTCGTAGGACAGGAAGATAAAGTCATGATCGAAATTACTAAGCGGACTTAGTTGATTGCAGAATAACACATTATTTAAGTCAGAGGTGAAGAACAGATCCAGGAGCGATGGATTGTTGCAATTAAAGAAGGTAGGCTCAGTAGAATTTACTACGTTAAGATGGAGTGACTCGAAAAGGTGTAAGAATGAATCCGCGTTTTGATCCCTACGTAGTATATTTACATTAAAATCTCCACCTAAGATTACATAAGAATACTGATGGGAGATTTGGGTGAATATCTCTTCGAGCTCTGTAGTGTTCGCGGGGCAGAATTTGTTAGGAGTTCAGTAGATGCAGGCCAATAGTAATTTGTCCGGCCCGCAGCCAACCTCTACACAAATTCAATTTCATTAATACTAGAGTGTTTTATAACTCTAGATTTAAGTTCTTCCTTTACGTAGACCCCCACACCGCCCCCAACACGACCTTTTCGATCATTACGATAAAGTTTAAATCCTGGAATTCTTACCATACTGGAAGGAATACGGTCGTTCAGCCAACTTTCAGAAATTAATAGATCGTGCAATTTTGTGTCATGAAATATTTGATGCAATTCAAACATCTTAGCTCTTACACTACGCGCATTTAAATGACAGATGTTAAAACCATTCGACCTGGGGGAAACTACGTTAAGCATTGCAATATGCATGAATATATCAACTCAAGACTGGATAAAGATATAAAGGTAGTGAAGTATGCATATGACAACTACGCTGAAATTAAAATTATTTCACAATATAGATGAAGATTTAGAGATACTAAAATTTAAGTATTCAAAAGGAAGAGATACATCAACATAGTAGTTCATTAGATAAGTTAGTCTAGTTAAGAAAAAAAGAATTGAAAGACAAACATAAACAAAAATAAAATTAAAGTAAACCATAAAGTAATGTCGGTATGTATGCATCGATGATAACAGCAAGCCCTGATGACGTTAATTTGCAGTAATTTCACTCAGCTGATCCAAACTGATCTATTTAAATTCGGAATGAGATTCGTCTGGTTTAATATACCCTGCCGGCGGCGTAGATTTAGAGCCGATTGGAGAATTTTGTTATTTTTAGGCGATAAACTCTCGAAACAATAGATTCGACTATCTGTAGTGAAACCGCTATCGATAGTATTCAGCTTCAAACCTCCATGCCTCCTGAAATTCTCCATGAATGATCGACGTTCGCTAGCGCTGGGAAATTTCACAATCAATGACGTTGCACTTTTATGATCGATATTGGAATTTACATTTGGACGGAAAACTTTAATGTGACATGATATGGTCTGGCCAATTTTAGCGCACATTTTATTAAATATTACAGCCGGTTTAACTTCCTTAGAATTAGGTATGCCTATCACCATCATATCACTGAGACGCTGTATACGGCGAAGGTCATCATTATCCCGTTCGAGTTGGTTACATCTGTTTTCTAGGCTGGAGCATTTCGCTACTATGGTGCTTACTTTCAGTTCAAGGTTAGAGAATAGCTCTTGCATTTGTGAAGATAAACAATTTTCAAGTTGCTGCAATTTACTGTCAAGTAAAGATGTTAGTTTTTTGATGAGATTAACTTCACTGATGTTAGGCAAATTTAATTTAGGATTAGCAGTGTATTACAGTAGGTCTTGTTGTTGTCGTCGTTTTTGATCTATGACGATTAGCTGATGTATCGCTAGTTGCTGGACGATCCCTGGTGTTAATCGGTGGTTAACTTGGGAGATCCATTAATTGAGGTAATGATTTTTGTACAGTATTCTTGCTGGCAATGCTTGTCTTTGTTGCTGTTTTGGGCCTTGTTGTGGCCTTAGTGTAGGTTGAGTTTTGCTGTGTAATGGGTGCCAACTCCTGTAATATTGGCATATCCAATAGCGCTGTAGCAGTAATTGTATTTTGTAGTGGTTTGGACGTTGCTGCAGAGGGTTGTACAGGACGGCGTGGCTGAGTAGAAACTCTAATTCCTGGGCCATAACTTTTTGGCCTCGGCTTGAATCTAAGGCTATCATTCGCTTTTGGTTCCTTTTGCAGCCTTTTTACTTTGGGCGACGCAGGCCATGCTTCAAATGGCCCAAGAAGTTTTCTCACAGGTATGATATCATGAGGTGGTGGTCGGACGATGACCGACTTGATTTTTCGAGCCTTTTTTGGTGTCGGTGGTAGTGCACTTATTGGCCTAATCCGTTTGGGTGGCATCAACAGCTCCGGCGGTGTCCTGGCCAACATCCATAGAGTCCAAAGATTCGGAATTAAAGATTTCCAGAAGTTCTTCCATGGTAAAAAAAATAAAAGTAAACTCAAAAATAAAAAGGGAAAACGAAAAACTAAAACTGCACTTGATCTCTACTTGACAACTTTTAAAACTAGAGTGAGTTTTGGCGGATTCTGAACTTGTTTATATTCAAATATAACGGCAAGTTTTGAAATTTGGTAATGCCAGAGAGTAGTGGATTTTGGTGGGGATTTTGAAGTTATTTTTGAGAGGAGAGATTTTAAAATATTCTTGAGATGTGTACGTTAAAACACATTTTGATATTGGTTTCTTTTATTGGAACTAGAGTACCTACTTTCTATTTAGCTTTTCTTTCTCGTTCTTCCACTTGTGTTTTTTATGCAAAGTATGGAGATATTTTGCTTCAGTTTGTGTCTCTAGGGAATTAGTATTCTCTCTCATTACTGGTGCAGAGTGAGAAGGTTTTTGACTATAGTGGCGCCATCTAGTATTGAGATTCTTAGTCTCTCTATGATTAAGTTCAGCTTGGTGGAATTGTATTTGAAACTGATTGAGATGGCGATAGTTTTGACGTATTTCTCCTCTTTGTATTAATGGAGTGTGCTTAAGGCATAGTGTTTTACTGCTTTACTTGAAGCATTTCTCCAGTTTTTTCTCTGGTACTCTTGATGTTCAAGTGTATTATGAATTTTGACGAATTCATATTTTTTGAGGCAAGGCGTTGCCTTGTTACAGCGTGGAGTCTGTCTTTTGGTGGTATTGTTGACGTATTGGTGCATTTACAAACTCTTTTTAATTTGTTGTTTGACTCAACATTGGTGTAGGTGGATAGCTAGTCGTGCGTTCTATTTCTGGTACTCCTCCGACCAGTCCAACCCAATTCTGTGTTTTGGGCTGTTGGAGAGTTGCCAGATCCTCTCTTTATACCATTTTTAATAATGGCGGCGTAGACTTCTGCTCCAAGGAGGATATCGATTTTTCCTGGAATTGACAAGGTAGGATCTGCTAGCGGGAGGTTGTGAATGTGTCTCCAGTTTGACACTTATATTGCATTGGTTGGCAATACATCTGTGATTTTTCTAATCACGAGCATGTTGCTTGCTACTTTAAAATTGGTGTGTAAAGAATTAATTGTGTCTGTAGCTTGTTGTACAGCTGTATTGGTGGGAGTTGTACCAAGTCCAATTAATTTTTGGGTGGTTCGAGATCCTTTAAGTCGTAATAGCTTAAAGGCCTTTTCTGTCATGATCGACACTTGTGACTCTGAGTCTATTAACGCTCGGAATGTCATCGTGAGCCCGGATGGTGCAGTGACGTTAATCAGAGCTGTAGAGAGAAGAGCTCTTTTCATGTTTGCGGTTAGAAAACTTTGAACTTGTTGTTCATCATTTCCATAGGTGGGTGTGCTTAATTCAGCTTCCATATTGGAATTGTGGGAGGACTGATTAGGTGATTCTGTCACCGAATCGTTTTGCTCATAGTGGAGCAATGTGTTATGATTTTTCTGACAATGATAACACTTTTTATTGCTAGTGAAATTTGAGGTTATGTGGTTGGGATATAAGCAATTTTTGCATAAATGCTTATTTGTGACAATTTCATGTCGTTGTTGGGTGCTCATAGGTGGCTGATTTGGTGCTGAACTTTTATTTCTGTTCAAGAGACTATATATAGGTTTGGGTGAGAATGGTTTTCTCTGCGTCATATTGGATGACGTAATTTTGTTTCCAATCATTTCTAGAGTTCGGAAGCGAGACTCTAGAAATTTGGTTAAAGTTTTTAGTTCAGATAGGTCTGTGCTACTCTGTAAACTTTGCTCCCATAATTGATGTGTGTCTGGGTGTAGTTTTTGCACTGTTAAATATATGACTATTGGATCCCAATTTTTTGTTTCTACCTCTAGGTTTTGTAAAGCTAATAATGCTTCGGTTATATTGTCTAATAGTTTTTTAATATTATCGGCGGTGTCATGGTGTATAGGTGGAAGAGACAATAATTTCTTTAATTGTACGTTGACTAATATTCGTTTATTTGAATAGCGTTCTTTTAGGAGCTGCCAAGCTGGTTGGTAGTTTGCATCGCATACTTCGTAATGCCTGAGCAATTTTTCAGCCTCTCCTATTAGATTTGTCTTTAGAAAGTATAATTTGTCAACATCTCTTAAATTATTGTTGTTATCTATAACCGAATTAAATAAATCGTGGAATGAAATCCACGTAGAGTATTCTCCATTGAAGGTGGGAAGTTTAATTCTGGGGAGTCTTTCATTATTACATAAATTTGTGCTAGCATGTGATGTCTGAGTCTGAGGAGGATTGTTGACAGGCGTTGGTGTTAGTCTATCTATATCCTCTACCATGCTTGCTGCTTTTTCAATATAATACTCCTGTCTGCCATTAAATCTTTGACCTCTTTTTGGGACTCAACCAACTCTAATACTGAGCTCATGGTTTCGTCCCCGGCGTCAGATATACTGCATTCGTCATCTGGAGGCATTTTGAATGGAGAGGCTTAGTTTTTCTCACTGTGATGTGATAAGCAATATTTTTCTCAATTCTATATTTGTATAGCTGAGTTATCCGGCTCGAAGGACCAATGTGAGATCTGTGCTCAAGCTAAAGGAGGGTGCCGGTTTAAAGGATAACTCAACTTTATAAATTCAAATATAAAAATTTTTATTCAAATATATTGCTTAAAAACTATTATCACAAATTCATTTTTAAAAATCTTAACCTATTAAAAATAATTCAACACTTAAAATTAACCTAGCCTACTACGATAATTCAAAGAATTCAGTGAGTTTATACAAAAATTCAATAAAGAAAATAATAAATGCTGCCGCTGAGGTCTGTTCCCCTTATTTCTGAAAGAAAGAGAAAGAAAATCCACTATTAATATAGTAGAAGTTCTGCGCTACACGAGTAAGCACGGTAGCTGTGCTGAACAATTATAACTTGACAGAAGTAAATTCCTGCTTAGACGTAGGACAAAATTAAAGCAGAAGTAGATTTCTGCAGTAGGAGTAGATTCCTACTCAGGTGGGAGACGCAAAAATAAGCAGAATTACATTTCTGCAATAGGAGTAAATTAGTACTGAGGTGTGGGATGGAATTAGCAGAATTAAATTTCTGCAGTAAGAGTAAATTCCTACTTAGGTGTGGGATGGAATAAGCAGAATTAAATTTCTGCAGTAGGAGTAAATTCGTACTTAGGTGTGGTGTTACGGGTGTGTCTTTGCCGTAACTTGGACCTAGGAGTGCTTGCTTACTGCGAAGATCACCAGCCCATTGAACAAAATTGAATAAAAACACTTAAACACTTTCATTACTTTTACTACAATCACTGTAATTCATCCTTTTAGAATGCTTTTATTTCATCTTATCTTTTAATATTTTAAAAGGTTAATATTTTTCCTTCTAGGAATAGGTTGCCTTACCCCTAGTGGGGGCAACCTTATTCTTTAGACTTTTGAAAACTGTCTGTCCTGTCCCTGAGATGCATCGGCTTTTTATTTAGTTGGGTTTTTGCATCATTCAGCAAAATGGGTTAAAATTTAGGATGGGGGTAAAATTAAGAAATTCCATATAGGATTTCTCGAAATTGAATATATCGGGAACGCCTTCTCAATATATTGGTAATAGTCAATATTGCCTATTCCGCAATATCAGAACATTTCAAAATAATATTTCCCCTTTATTCAAGAATTCCTTTGCAACCATTGGTCAACCATATATACACGGAAGAATCCAATGTTACAAAAAAACTCGGCACTATTGCTCAATAAGTGGGTCAGTTGCTATTTCATTTTACACGAGGGATTTCTCAATTATGTACAAGTAAAAATTCAACACATTATTTTTCTCAACTTTGTGTGAGAAAAAAATAAGCGGCATGTAATGACTGTGGGTTAAGTCAGGGTTAACCTAGTGCCATTATAATGCATGAAATTGGTCTCATGCCGTGTTTGTGTTTTTGTATACGAAGAGCCGGCGTATTGCCGCAAAAAGGTTGACGCAACCCAGAATTTATCGTTTAAAAGAACAACGGGGAAAGTTGTTTCATAAAACGAAAATAGAATTGGTTAACCATATGTGACGTATTATTTTATTATATGTTTGTACGTTATATGTATGTACATATGCGCGTATGTTTTGCTTGCTAGCATCAAGAAATCATTATCGTGTATGTACGTATGTATGTATGTAAACTTGTACATAACAAGATTCTTATTAAATATGAATGATAATGAGTCGTTATTATAGATATATATATATATGTACATATTAATAATAACAAGTGAAAAAGCTAGAATTGATCTAAGACCAATTCTTATGATACCCTAGATGAATGCACGTATGAAATTTCGTATGGTCACCCATTTGAGCAATTTTGATTTTTTGCATTGGTTTCTCGCATATATTTCTAGAACGGCTCGTCGGACAGAGAAAATAATTATAACAAATTTTATAGGATTTCTTATTCTGAAGCAGTTTTTAGTACAATAAAAATGTCTCGGCCTGATCGTTTTCAAAGTATATGTAAAAAACCAAAAATTTTATATGGCAACACCAAGAAGGGGTTGCCCGATTTAGTCTATTTTTGAAATTTTATTTGCTATTACTATAAGAACATAATGTACCAAATTTCAGCTTTCTATATCGACGTGTTCTCAGGTAGTGTCCAAATATATCGTGGAAAACGAAATTTTTGTATGGCAACCCCACGAAGGAGTTGCCCGATTTGTCTCATTTTCGAATTTAATTGTACTTTTTTTTTAATGTCCGTGTGCAAAATTTCAGCTTTCTAAGTGAGCGCGTTTTCGAGTTTGCGTGCGCACGGACAGACGAACGGACGGACGGACAGACGGACATGCAAAAATCAAAATAACTTTTAATTTTATGCGGGGGTGTCCAATCCATTTTGCTCTACCATGACAAACTTAGTATACCCTATAGATTTCATCTAGGGTATAAAAATGATGTATGTACGTTAGTTGAACTAATCACGATATTGTGGCGCTAATAAAGAAATGATAAATGCAGGTAATGATTCATTCATTACACCATCTCCCTTGGAAAAAGAAAGTTCCGGGAATGAAATGAAAGGGACTTTCTGATAAAAATGAGCAAGAGTTATTTAAAAACGAAAAGCCGATGATCTAGGTACTAAAAGTTTATCGGTAATACTAATTTCTAGGTTATTGTTTATTATAATACTATTGTTATATTACTACTATTATATTTGTATTATCTATTTATAGCAAAATTGTAGTACTGGTAATTTCTAGTTTATTGATTATTATAGTAATAAAGATAATAGTAATTTTTGACTATTGACTATTAGTTATTGTTATAGTATTAAAAATATATTAATTATAATTTTTTAGATAATTACTTATCGTAGTTGTAAAGATATAATAGTAAAAGTACTGTTTCTTAACTTCTAGGTTATTGTAATAAATCTTGTTTGTTGCTAAGGAATTCCGTAAAACTCTGCAAAAGTGACACAGAAGTTAGTGCGTTTATTGTGTAGTGATCTTAGTGGAAGTATAGCTATAAAAAACTATTAAAAAGTTAAAAAATAAATTGTAAAAAAATTGGAAAGGTCTGACAGTTTTGGCTTTTTAATTAATTTCGGTCGTTGCCATAACAACATGGCAACCGTTTAAAATTCCATAGTGCTTCATTGAAAATAAAAAGATTTTGCAATATTATAAAAAGCAAAAAATATAAAAACGGTAAATTAAAATTTGTATATTTTCTGAAAATATAAAAGTGTAACTGCTCTGCCGTGCTCAAAATGAGTACGAGCAGCAGCGATTCTGGAGGGACAGGTGATCCCCTGAAACTAATCGCAGGGACGGAGAAGACTACTAAAGCTTCTTCTTCTTCCAAAAAGCAAACCAAAGGGCCCACTGAAAAGGCTATTAAGGGCCCTAATGAAGAGGCCAAAGGTAAAACCTACAGGCATCTTTATTAGAGCAGATAACAACAGGGACAGCGATGGTTGCCAGTGAAGTTTATGGAACAGCAGCTCCAAAATCCACCGCTATTTCTGCAGCATCGGTTGCAGCAGCTATAGCAAATGCTAAGCTGACGTCTTCAAACCAAGGGCAAAGCCCAAGTTTGAAGGAGGTCGTCAAGACAGCTTCGGCTTCAGCGCCAAAGCCCAGCGGAGTCGTAATGAGGCCGCCACTATCTTCGGCGAAGTCAACCACCCGGACAAAGAAGCAAGTGCCAACAACAGGACCAGTAGCAGCACTACGATCCCCAACTTTAGTTCCAGGGATCTCTTATGCCCAGGTAAGTGGCAGTTCCAATAGAAAAGAGACATTAATCGAAATTCAGAGCAGGGGCATCACTCCTCGTCCACCCCATTGGACGCGGGTAAGCCTCGGCCCAAGACCAGTGCGGGTATCCAGGGCTTCTTTGACGGGAGGTGGCAGGATGAGAGCTACGGGATGCAGCTTGAGCACATCAGAGGATGTCCTCAGACTGCATACCTGAAGGCAATCTTCCGCGTCATCTCCTGTGAGCAGCTATTCTCCATGGGGATAATAGCTGGGGGAATGGTTGAGGTGTATACCACAACCCTCGAAAGCGCTACCAAGCTTATGCTTGAGGGCATCGAGGTGGAGGGTAGACACCTTGTGCCGTTCCCACTCAGGGAAAGGCCCACGAAGGTCGTGTTTTCGCGGGTCCCTATGCGAGCCCAACATGAAGACCTCTCGAATTTCCTTGGGAGATTCGGGAAGGTTCATGGAAAGGTTCGCGCTATTCCCATTAAAATTTGGGACGAGGGTCTCGGGCGGGGTATCTTCGGTACTAGCCGGGAGGCGTCCATCATCTTGAATAAGGGGTGTACGCTTCCGTCAGGCTTTTACCTGAGCATATCCGGCTCGAGGTACTGGATAGACGTGGGCACCGAAGCGAAATGCCATGCTTGCCATTTGGTAGGGCATTTTATTGCTGACTGCCCCAGGAGAACCGGGAAGAAGGCTGAACCGGGGGTTCCCTCGAAGGAAGCCACTACTACAGTAGTGGATCTGGAGAAGGAGCCTTCGGCCGGCACTCAACCTGCTATTTTGGAGCAGCCAGTGGTTAAGGTGCCTGAAGTTGTCCTAGAGGCAAAAGAAATTATGGCTATAAACGGCGCCACGTCGGCACGTGAAAACACGGGTACTTCTGACGAGGAGTCGAGTAGCCATATAGGCAAAAAAAGGAGGACGAGAAGGAGGAAGACGAAGGTGGACCGGGTGATGCTGCCTCCTCCAGAGCCAGCAAAGCCAGTCGCATCAAAACGGCCCCACTCGGAGGAGGACGATAGTGGAGCTCGCGGTTCGAAGGTTGTTGTGAGGGACGCGGAAGTGTCTCTCGAGCAGCTTTCGGACTGCGACATGACCGGTTTGGATGATACTGGTCTCTCGAGCTTCAGTGGCTATGAGTCGTGTGGTAGCGCCATTTCGACTGGTAGCCAATTTGAGGTCTCGAAGGGGATGGAAACCCTTCCTAGGGAGAAAATTCGCAGCATTCTTGGCCAGCTCCTGTACAAGAAGAATTCAGGTAAAATCTGGAGTATTCTTGTACGGGAGCTGGAGAGGCCAGAGTTGTTACTTCCTCAACTTCTACTCCTACAACATGAGTCGAAGAAAAAGGGGAAGTACAACGATGTAGCTCGCTTGGATCGTCTCCATAGGAGGGTGGAGGAGCTGATTCAGGAGCATGGCTTGGTCGATTCTTCTTGTCCGTAGATGTCGTACCATCATCGTTTGAGCTTCTTATCTCTTTGAATGTGTAAGATAGGCTCTCTTAACACCGGGGGTTTAAGTGCTCATACAAGATTACACAGTACTATCGAACATGTCAAAATGTTCGATATAGACATTACACTTCTGCAGGAGACGAGTTTCACTCAAGACACATATAGACAACTTGAGCGCTATGCTTATCTGCATACTGGTATGCAATGTTTGCCACACCTGCGCCTCGCCGAGGCTCAGGGGTGGCAATCATTGTATCCAACAAATTTACACTATCGTCTCCTGTCTATACAGATATCTTCCCAGGCTTCGCTTCTTCCTTGGACTTTGTCATTCAAGACAAAAATATCAAGGTAGTAAACGTGTACCTTCCTCATGACCAGGACATTACAAGACAAGTTCTTGATAGTGTTCAGTCCTGTCTGGTGAATTTTAGCGGTGAAACTGTTCTCGGAGGTGATTTCAACTGCACTCTGAATCCCTCAATGGATCGGCACTCTGGAGTTGAGTTCAACTCTGTCAATCCTACTCGATTGAGGAATTTTGTCGGTGTTTTCAGACTCGTGGATATCTATCGTTGGATGCACCCTACGGCTAGATCATACACGAGGGTCTCGCGAAATATCCATGGAAGTCTCGCAGGCTCCAGAATTGATAGACTTTACGTCTCACCTGGAATACTAGAACATTTCGTTGGTGTCACTCATGAAGTGTGTTCCGTTAGTGATCATCTTCTTGTAGTGGCGACCAGCACTCTAGTTGAAAGACGAACTGCATACTGGATATTCAACAACTCTTTGTTGAATTCCGATCAGTTCATCAATGAGTTCACTGAATTCTGGCACGATTGGCAAGAGAGGAAAGTTAACTTTCCTTTTCTTAGTCAATGGATTCGGTCTTTTATCGAGACGAGTTTCAATCGAAGTGGCTATCAAGCTTCTAGCTTGTCGGCCGAAGTCTCTCGGGTGGCAGCTCTTCTCCCAACTCAGCCGGGGTTGATTCTTTATTTCAATGGAATAAAGGAACGCTTGGCGACACAGACTTACAAGCACAGCTTGGAGATTGTGCTGCGCGGCCAATCGCGCTGGCTGAGAGAAGGCGATTCTCCAACTGAGTACTTCTTTCAGGCGACTAGACGTCGTACTGCTTCTTGTGGGGTCGAATCGATAATTGATGAATCTGGACAAGTCCTCAACGGACAACAGCTATCAGAATATATTCGAGACTATTACAGTAGTCTCTACTCTGAATCGACGTCGACAACATCCTCGACCACTCATGAATTCCTTGAGAATATTCCCACTTTCTCTGAAGACAGTAAGGAGCTCCTGGATACAGTAATCACATTGGAGGATATGATTGCTGCGACAAAGGATCTAAGGCGACACACTTCCCCTGGTTATGACGGCTTGACTCCAGAATTCTTCATACGTTTCAGGGATTTATTAATTCCTGACCTTTTGGAAGTCTTCAATTCGGCGGTTGAGACGCATTCAGATTTTCCTTCTAGTTGGAGGCGATCTGTGATGCGCTTGATTCCAAAGAAGGGAGATTTACAGAGGATGGGGAACTGGAGGCCAGTAACCCTATGCAATGTAGACTACAAAATCGTCTGTAAAGCATTAGGGGCGATACTCCGCTCAGTGATTGCTTCGGTAATACACCCGGAACAGTCCTATTGTGTACCTGGTCGTAGTATCTACGACAATATCGTGGTAGCCAAGCATTTGTTTGCCTACCATGAACAGACAGGTACTCAAATGGCCATGATTTCACTTGACCAGCAAAAGGCTTTTGATAGTGTCTCGCACGAGTATCTCTTGACTGCTCTCGAGGCATTTGGGTTTCCGCCCAGGTGGCTCGATATCGTCGGGAAACTGTATAGAGATTCAGCGATTTTGATTAAGCATCAAGGACAAGTTATGGCTCCTATCTCAATTCATCGAGGTATCAGACAGGGCTGTCCATTGTCAGGTATGCTTTATGATCTTTCGTTGGAGCCGCTACTGGTGAATCTTCGTCTAATGCTCGGACAGTATGCGGTTCATCTGCCATATACCAATGTGAGGCCTCTTATGTTGGCGTATGCGGATGATCTGTCTATTTTCGAGACAGGGGATGAAGCTTTTCCGGTCGCTCGTGCTGTTTTCGAACAGTTCGAACGTATAGCGGGCGCTAAAATCAACCTTAGTAAGAGTCAAGGCTTGTGGTGTGGAAGGTGGAGAGATCGTACAGATACTCCACTGAACATCCAATGGACTAATACTTGCCTGAAGTATTTAGGTGTGTATATCGGACGCGAGAGTAAATCAAATAATAGCCGCATCGCTCTTGAGAAACTCTCTAGAGCTATAAACTCATGGCGTAGTCGACTGTTTCCATTATCCTTAATAGCTAGGTCAGTCGTGATAAACTATTTGATTACCTCGTCCATCATTCATCTGCTAAAGTCTGAGACGTTTGATGAAGGCTTCGTAGGTCTTCTTCAAGCAAAAGTGATAGACACCTTTTGGTGCGGAAGACGATGGGTTGCTGAAAGCACGCTCTGTCTGCCAGTCAAGATAGGTGGATTAGGTCTCACTAACTTGGTTGTGAAATCAAGGTGTCTCCAAGTGCGTGCATTCCAAAGAGTGTTTTGCCAGAGAGACAGCTTGATTTCTCAACTGTGGGTGAGTGTACTGGGAGGGATCGGCATAGGGGAGTATTACTACCTACTCTCTGTTCGACCACCTTATCCTCGTGACTGGCCACAGGATCTAATCTCAACGATTCAGACCTGGGGCAAAATCAGGCCAGCATTTCACCTTCAGTGGAATGCTCTAAGGTACACGCAATTCGCGTCGATTCCAATCAGGTTTAATCCTGAATTAATAGATTCAGTGTTCAGGGTTGCTCGGGATTTTGGGGCTGACACGCATACACTGACAGTTCTCGGAGATATTATTGATATCTCTGGAAACTGTCGAATAAACACTAACACTTCACAACTACATGACCTGGCTGCTTCTGCGCGGGAGAGATTTCGCCAACTTGGGACCAGTGGCCCTGGCACTAAGTTGGAAAATGCTTTCGTTCTGAACAGACCACCACACACGCCTTTCAGCACACTTACAACACGTGTGCTCCGTGACGTGCTTATGTCCATAAGACCTCCGGAGTATACAGGATACAACAGATGCCGAACACACCTCGGGGTGAATATGGGCAGAGTAGTCTACAGTTATCCTTCTAGTTACAAAGATGCTGATGTAGCATTCAAATTGCTGCATCACAGTCTTATGCATCCTAATCAGTTGTCACATATTGACCGCCGAGTTCAAAGGATTTGCACAGTTTGTGGTGGTGAAGGCACCCTGTTTCACAGGTTCTTTACTTGCCCGGCTTTGCAAGATCTAATGGATCTCGTGCGCGATATGTGTCAGTTGATCCACCCGAATTTCAGCATTACTAGAACATCGTTTCTATGGGGGCCAAAGGTTTGTAGTCGGGTGAATTGTCTGATTAGCTTTGTGTTGACACTGGCCAAATCTACAATTCACTTGTACTACTAGAGAGTCGAAGATGGGAATCAGAACACTGACCCACAACACCACGCACACGCACTTAAGCGCCACTTCGTTGACATATTGAAGAGACGTTTACGTCTTGAATATCTGGCAACGAACGCTGACACATTCAACCGCACATGGCAGCCACTATCGTCGGTGCAGGACAGAGCTCTTGTCTTTCACTGGTGATAGCAGGCCACAGCATTTGCAACACTAGTCCACGGGGCTTCTCCCCGCTTAGGAATCGTTGCACGTGCTGTGGGAAGGACAAGCACTCTGTTAGAGATGCTAAGCTGGAGGGATGATGAGGGCAGTTTGTAGAGGTCTATGTTACTACAGGCTGCCCTCGCGGGACTCTATAACGGTATCGCGTAAATTTTTCGTTCGTTCGGTCATTTATTTTTAATTCGGTTTCGGTGTCGGTGCTAAATTTCAAAATTTTATGTTGAAAATTCGTTCGTTTAGCCAATTATTTTTATTAGTTTATTTTGGAAATTTGGAACTTCTTGGAGCTGCCACTTACCCAATTTTCAAAATTGGGACTTTTAAATTTTTTGTCTATCTTTTAGATCCTTTTCAAAATTCTTGTAGCCGTTTTTTAGTCTCTTTTGAGAATTTTGTCTTGTTTGTTTTCCTTTTGTTTGTGTCTTTTTTCTTGTTCATTAGTTTTTCTAATTGTTTTAATTGTTTAATTGTCCCTATTGACCTTTTATAACTTTTAGATTAGCTAGCGACCTTTTGTTTACACTTTGTAAAGCCTTTTGCCACCTATTTTTAGGGAATTTTAATAGAGCCAATGAGCCACTAAATAAAGAGCTTATACAAATAAAAAAAAAATTATATATTATATTTATTTGTACATAATTTCAAAGACTATGACTATGTATGTATATAAAATATTTGATTTACTCCATTCATCTCTTCTTTTTTTTATTTAGGTGTACAATAGATTATCTTATCTAGATTAAACAGCTTTTTGTTTTTCTTGTGCTTTGTAATTAAACTTGGTTTCTTTTTCGAGAGAGAAGATAGTTGTGTACATATATTTGTCTTTTTTTTGTTGTTGAAAATTCGCTTAATGCGGTTAAGGTTACATTGTTAACTGATAGGATAACTTGGGGTTTTCAATCTATAAGTCTTGTTGTTGTGTGCTTTTGTTTGCCCCAAGCTTTTTGGCTTTACATTTTTTGCATATTGGGACAATTATTACCATAAAAACTGCTGCAAGTAGAACATATGAAATAGCATAGTGATGGATGTTGTGTATGTTCAGGGTAGGGAAACTCAAATTTTCGCTTTGCTTAAGTCGATTGAGTGCTTCGCTTAATGCATCTAACTCTTCATTGGCGTGAAATTTAATGACGTGTACCTGGTCATTGGTGGTGTTGAATCTTTCAGGATGGGGTTAGTTGGAAGTTAGATTTAATGATGGGAGGTAGTGGTTACTTAGCTCCGATGTTTTAGTATTATGGGCTTGAATGATTAAATCTTGGGTGCGTAGATGACAACCCGTGGATAAATTAATTATCCCTGTATTTTCCAGACTGTAAGTAGTGATGTTATTTCCGCAAATAACGTAGACTACGGTAATTTTTCGCATGGAAAAGAGCCACTTGTTAGGTTGAGATAACTGTATCCAAAAATCCATTTGAGGAACGGTTTTGACATTGCAAGATGATGGTATTTTACGGATATACTTAAGAAGTTGTACTTCGCATTGATTGTTTACTGATTGGGTATTGATTATTGGGTATATGATACGGCACAAAAATGCACTTGATCTAGCGTTTGGCAATTTTGTAATTCGAATTTGTTAACTGTATCGTAATGTTCTCTATTATAGTCAATCACTAAGTATTCGAGTGAAGGTTTTACAAAAATGAACTGGTGGGAATGAATGGGTGAATTTTTAAAAGTTGATAATCATCTTTGAATGAGAGTGGGAGTTTTAGGTGAAAAATGATGATTCTATTATCGAGAATTGTACTTCGTACGTTGCCAATTTGGTAGAGTTGTAGTAGATTATTTTCATTTTTGTCTATTGGTAAAGTGAGAGTATTCGGCAATTCTTTCTGGATGGTTTCTAAAACTTGCTTCATTTGAGGAGGGGTCATTATTGCTGGATGGGGTTTACCATGTCTAACATCGGTTATTAGGTCTAATAGGAGGTTTTGAGTGGTTCGATATCGTATCACCATTAGTGCCGTTAGGTAGGCCATTGTCTCAAGTTAAGCGGTAAAACTTTTCGACAGTTCATCAGTTTGCACACGATTAGCTAGATTACCTAAAGCGGTAAGCTTTGTAGCGGAGTTTCGGTGGGATGGCTGTAGATAGCTCGTCGTGCCAGGGTTTCTATAAATGAAACTCCTTCAGTTACAATAAAATTCAGAAAAAGTCTTTATTCAAGTAAAATAGCCTAACATTTACAAGCTAGTTTAATTTAAATCTACTTAGTGTCTTTATGCTATATACAGAGACGGGGTGGTGGTAAGGGGAAAGTTCGCACGGCTTACCACTCGGGAACAAATTTCGGACTTAGTTAGACGAGTTATTATGTTACGCTACTCTTTCTGAGTTATTATAGTAGAGACGAAGTAATAGTAAGTGGATTCTTCGCACGGCGTATCATTTCAACCTGAGAGGGAGACTGGTTATACACAACGTGAAACTATTGAATGTTTAAGGGGGTAGGTACGGGGATTAGACACACGGCGTACCAGTGGTTCTTTATAACTACTGAAAATAAATTTGGAATACCGACGGTTGGTACGTGGATAAATCACACGGCGTACCAGGGATATGTTAAGGCGGGATGGTTCACGCTAACCTTAACACGACGGATGGGGAAGAGTGGTACGGGAATTGTTCACACGGCGTACCAGGGATATGTTAAGGCGGGATGGTTCACGCTGACCTTAACACGGCGGATGGGGAAGAATGGTACGGGGATTGCTCACACGGCGTACCAGGGATACGTTAAGGCGGGATGATTCACGCTAACCTTAACACGACGGATGGGGAAGAGTGGTACGGGGATTGTTCACACGGCGTAACAGGGATATGTTAAGGCGGGATGGTTCAAGCTGACCTTAACCCGGCGGATGGGGAACAATGGTACGGGGATTAGACGCACCGCCTACCAACAAAAAATGTAGTAAAGCGGGATGGTTCACGCAAACCTCACTACGAAAATTTAGAAATGCACGGGGATTATTCACACGGCGTGCCAGGTTATCACTAGTGCGGGAATTTCGCACAACACTAGTACCTTTCAAAAATAAGTCTGCCACTTCACTCGTCGAGCTCGATGACTAGCCTGAATTCTGTGGTCGACTGGCGTGCTTTATATAGCCGGGAGGCCAGAGCTTCTTGTTGACTGAGTGGCTGATGCTTCCACTGGTGCGAGTTTGTTTATACCAGAAAAGCTTTCAAACTCTTTTGAAAAGCGTTACTCGTGTTGGCTAGAACATGTGCTTGCGTGCTGATCATGCAGCCAGTGGTTATGGTAGATTTGTTCGTATGTGTCAGTGGCGTGGTTACTGCACGTTAATTGAAAAATGTTCCAGTGGTGGGCTAAAATAATTTGATTTGAGGTAAAATTTGTAACTTCGTTACATCCCCCTCTTTCTTTAAAGTGGAAAGCATCAGTGATTCTATATCGGAGTAAAGGCCTCTTAATGCCCGGATTTATTTACCGACCCTTTGTGTCTCCCCACTAGAGTTCAGCCTACCAGACTCGGGAGTTTAAAATAACTATTCTAAGCACTTCAATAGTTCACATTAGTGTAATCCTAAGTTCTACTTAACTCAAATAATTCCAAAACAAAATATGGCGTCGGTTTGTGGCTCTGGACTGTTGAAGTCGGCTTCACTAGTGGGGTTTCCTTGACTGCCGAGTCCAACGCTGGCATCGATTGTTCGCTCTGGGCGGTTGAAGTTGGCTTCACTGGCGGGGCTGCATCGGTAGGTGTTGGTGCTGGGCGAACTATAGGGGCAAACGTTACCCTCTGCTTCCTGTCAGCGGTGGCCATTTGGTTTACCGGTAGCGCTCTATATGCTGCTACCGAGGTCACCTTTGTTGGTCGAGTCAGTTTTCTAACAGTGGGATCACTCATGCTTATGGACGTGGACTGACAGCTCTGCAAGCTGGTTTTTCATCTTGCCGGGCTCGGCTTTTTATATTGTGGCTGGGACTGGCCGTGTCGGTGGTGATATGCCTTTAGGTCTTTAACGTGTACTTGTCTAGTCATGCGGGCTCGCTCGTCGGTGATTTCGACAATCACAGGGTGATAGTTTTGGTAACGACAAGCGGGCCTTCGTATCTGGCTCCTAGCTTAGCAGAATAATGTTTTGCTGCAGAGGAGAGTCGTTGTTCTCTTCGCAGAACGGAATCTCCGAGGTTGGGACACCAGAGTCTCCGTCACAGGTTGTAGTGATATCTCTGTTGTGTAAATGCTTTCCCTAGATTAAACTTAACAATTTCAAAGGTCTCCCTGAGTTTTTGGGACTTCTGTTGGGGTGAGGAATATTGGTGTACCACGGGCCTACCGGCTTCTTGATATAATGATTTGGGGAGAGTTGGTTCCCAAAATTTAGAAAAGCGGGGGAGTATCCCGTTGTATCACTCTGATTCGTATTATAAGCCAACATTAGCTCTGGTAGATATAGGTCCCAATTTCGTTGATCTTTGTCTACGTATTGGGTTATCATGCCTTTGAGGACACGATTGGTTTGTTCGGTCGGGTTTGCCTGAGGGGTGTACGGGGGGGTTAGTTGATGATGAATACCAAGTTCACTGAGAAAGTTTCGGAATTGAGAGCTAACAAATTGTCGACCATTATCGGAGATAAATGTTCGGGGGAATCCAAAACGAGAAAAGATTCGTTCTTTGAATGCTCGAATTAACGCTGGGGTAGTAGCATCTCGGAGCGGCACAAACTCGGCTCATTTCGTGGACTTGTCTTGAAATACTAAAATGACGGTGTTACCTTTGCTAGATCGCGGTAAGGAACCAATAAATTCGGCGCTGACCACCTCTCATGGCTCGGCAGTCTTGGTCATGTACATTCCCTTGCCGTTTTCTGTTGTAGGGCTTTGTGTCGAAGACAAGAATCACATGACCGTACATACTGGGCTATGTCTGGGAACATGCCGGGCCAGTAATAGTAATAGTAATAGTGTTTAGCAATTCGGCATGTTGTTTTGGATATCCTTCCATGCCCTGCGATGACGTCGTCATGATTCTCTAATAAGACTCTTTGTCGGAGGGGGCTGGGGACACACAATTTCCATGGTGTGGTAATTTCGTCGTCGGTGTGATTATGCGCGCTATAGATGTGTCGGTAGAGGTTCCCATCTTGGAGCTTGAAATTGGGGTGTGCGGCGCAGTTTTCTTGCACCGCGTGCAGTTTCCGTTCGTACCAGGTCCAGTTCGAGGTCTCGGGGGCATGCTACATGCTGCTATATCTGGCATGGGTTGTCGGGAGAGGGCATCAGCGACAATATTTAGTTTACCCTTACGATAACGAATCTCGTAATCATACTGCTGCAACTCGAGAGCCCTGCGAGCTAACCTGCCAGACGGACTCTCTGTTGAATTGAGCCATTAGAGAGACTGGTGGTCAGTTACTATCGTGAAATGATATCCCTACAGGTAGGGCCTCATTTTCCTGACACCCCATATGATTGCGAGACATTCCTTCTCAGTTACAGAGTATCTCTTCTCTGTTTCATTCATGGTATTGCTAGCGTAGGCTATGACCCCTTCTTTGCCTTCTATTTCTTGGTAGAGTACGGCGCCTAATCCCTCTTGGCTAGCGTCCGTTGGCAGCACAAATGGTAGGGTAAAGTCGGGACATGTGAGTACGGGTGCGTCTGTGAGCTTCCTCTTAAGATCGTGGAATGCATGCTCTTGAGTCTCCTCCTATTTCCATTTCGAATTTTTACGCAGTAGCTTGGTGAGGGAGCGGTGGTGGTTGAAAAATCGGGGACAAATCACCTGTACCAAGAAGCAATACCAAGAAAACGGCGTAATTCTCTTGGATTTTTAGGCGGCTTTAGCTCTCGAATAGCTCTTACTTTATCGGGGTCTGTCTGTATACCCTCACGACAGATGACATGACCTAAGTACTTTATGCTTTCGCGGAGGAACTCGCATTTCTCCGGGTTTATTTTTAGGTTGGCCTGTAGGAGTCGGTCAAACATAATCTTCAATTTCTCTAGGTGTTCGTGAAGGGTTCGTCCAATGATCACTATATCATCGAGATATGCGAACGCGAACGGCTCCATCTCTGGACCGATGATCTGATCTAACGCTCTCTGGAAGGTGGCTGGGTCTAAATGATGTCCGAATGGCATTACTTTCCATTGGAATAAGCCGCGACCAGGTACGGTAAATGCGGTATATTGTCGACTATCGCTCGCGAGCGGGATCTGCCAGTACCCCTGTTGAAGGTCTAAGGTGGAGATATACTGTGCACGTCTCAATTTATCTAAAATGGCATTGATTTGTGGTAGCGGGTACGCGTCTTTGATAGAGTGTTCATTTAATTGACGATAATCAATGCACAGCCTCCATCCTCCCTGTTTCTTCTTCACGAGCACAATGGGAGAATTATATCGGCTAGTGGATGGTTCAATGCGGTCGCTTTCGAGTAGTTCATCAACCTCTCTATTAATTATCTCTTGCATCGTAGGGTTTCGGGGGAACTAGCGTTGTTTAATTGGGCGGTCGTGTTTCATACAGATTCGGTGTTCGGTTATCGGTGTTAACCCTGTGACGCTATTGAATCGGGAGAGCTGTTCGGTGAGAAAGTCTGAGATGAGTCGTTCCTCTTTGGATGCTAATGCCTTGGGTGAGTCCACTGCTAGACTACTGTTCTCAATACTATAACTGAGGTTCTCCTCATTTGGGTGCATTTCTTTCCCCAATAGATGCAGCCTAATATTATATTTCTGTAGTAGGTCGACACCAAGGATGACGACTTCGTCTAGACCTGGCATGTGGTAAAATGAATGTGACAGGACATTTTCTCTCCATCGAATGTCCAGTTCATAATAAGTAGTGATCGGAACTTCCGACCCATTGGCAACTGAGGTTTTTAAGTTGCATGTATGGCTGGGGATGTTGCGACTAGCTATAATGCTCTTCAGTTCATCTCCTATAAAAGATTTCCCTGAGCCGGTATCTATCAGCGCGAAGAGAGTTTTCCCTAAAATCTCGACCTTGAGGAAATATCGTGATTCGCTACTGCTGTTCGTGGCTTCGGGACTGGTGTTGGGGGTCTCTAATGCTTTTGTTGGGGTGTCCGATTCCCCGGTGTTACTGGCACCCCGGTGGTATTTCCCGATCTTCTGGTCTCTTTCGGACACTGACAGTCTCGAGAGAGAACATCTTCTCGGCCGCAACGTGAGCAGAATAATCGGCGGGGATTGCGACATTCCCGTGAGCGGTGTCCTCTCTCGCCACATCGCCAGCAACACTCTTCTCGAGAGTATGCTTGTCTAGTTGGTAAGACGCGAGGGGCTGACATCATACGGCTAGTAGTGGATTTCTGGGCTTTTTGTTCCTCTAGTTTGATCTGTTCGAACTCTTCGGTGAGTTGACAGAGTTTTACTAGATCAGAAAAATCTCTTCGGTGGATGTACAACTTGTATTCGGGTCGCAGATTTTCATAGACTCGTTCTAATTTTTGATTTGGTGGCATATCGAACTGCCAACGCATTAGCGACTGGATGGCGATAATGAAATCTTTCGCCTTTTGTCCAGATTTTTGTACGCGGCTTCGGATATTCTCGGCTATTCTATCGTGAAAACGGGGTGGGAGGAAAAATGCTTTGAATTCTTCGACAAATTCAACCCATCGTGACCATCTCTCTTTATTGCTTCGATACCAAGCTAAGCCATTCTTAGTTAGTAGCTCTGGAAGCGTTTCGAAAAGTCGGTTTATGGGTATCTCGTAGCAATCGGTCAGCTCCTCAATTCGTTCGAGGAAGGCGAGGGGATCTTGACCTTGGTCAAATTTCACTGCCCATTTACGAACTTTGTCCATAATATCAGCATCGGAGAAGCGGAGTTCTTTACTGGTCGTTATGAGCTTGGGAGGATCAGTATGAGGCAGAATGCTCATCTCGATATCCGTTTGAGTATTGAAATCTTTAGTAGGCTCTCTGTGGTCTGAGTATGGACATCTACACTGTCTGCTCCTGTCCCAGAGTAAGGACTTATATTCCGCTCTTCGGAGGACTGAAATGTCCGTGTCTCTTTAATAGCGTCGCTGTGGCGCTTCCTCAGCTCCTCTACGGTACCTTGGGTATCTAAACCACGAGCTTCTAGCTCTTCGATGAGCTCCTCCTTTCGTAGCAGGTATACTGTCGTTGCGGTTGAGATAGGCATTTTATATGATTGTTTGCCTATATGAAAACTTGTTCTATTATTTAGTCTGCTGAGTGAATGTCACACAATATTTCACGGGTGCAACAAAGTTCACTCTCAATATTTTTATTCTATTCTATACTACTACTGGTTAATATAATTAGTCTACACAGGGAGTGCTTACACTCGAAAACTGCGGGTGTGACAAGTCAGGGCTATCTCGCAGGTCCCTGCTCGGGCGCCAAATTTGTAACGGAGTTTCGGTGGGATGGCTGTGGATAGCTCGTCTTGCCAGGGTTTCTATAAATGAAACTCCTTCAGTTACAATAAAGTTCAGATAAAGCCTTTATTCAAGTAAAATAGCCTAATATTTACAAACTAGTTATAATACATTATTACCTGCCACTCGTTGCTAAAAAGACCAACTCTTCCTACTTGTACTGCCCGTAGTCAGAGCGTACATGCAATAAATGAAAGGTATAGTGAAATTTATGCACTAAATGTTTCAAGTTCAATAAATACTAAAACTTGAGAACTGCACGATATATACATATATATATATTATAATATAAAAATCTGAAACCAATGTTTATTAAATGATTAATATATAAATTTGATTTACACAACTTTAGCAATTGACTTGCACTCACTTGATCGATATATAGCAGTTGATTTACTTGACCTTTTATTTCATTGAGGTGTGGGATGGGGATATTCTTTATTGCAGTGGATTTGTTAGGAATTGTCTTATTACAGTCGAAACCCGCAGTAAGACTCTTTATTACAGTCGATACCCGCAATAAAGTGGTTTTGCTAGTAATTGTCTTATTACAGTCGAGACCCGCAATAAAGTGTTTGTGTGAGTAATTGTCTTACTACAGTCGATACCCGCAGTAAGACTCTTTATTACAGTCGATACCCGCAATAAAGTGGTTTTGTTAGTAATTGTCTTATTACAGTCGAGACCCGCAATAAGACTGTTTATTACAGTCGAGACCCGCAATAAAGTGGTGTGAGTTAGTAGATTTCTTATTACAGTCGAGACCCGCAATAAGAAACTTTATTACAGTCGAGACCCGCAATAAAGTTATTTGTTAGTAATATATTATCTCAGTCGAGACCCGAGATAATATTCTTTAAGTCAGTCGAGACCCAACTTAAAGTGAATGTTAGTATATATTTTAACTTCAGTCGAGACCCGAAGAAAGATTCTTTATTTCCGTCGAGACCAGAAATAAAGTGTATTGTTAGTAATATTTTTTATTGCAGTAGCTACCCACAATAAAAAAACTTTTAATTTAATCGCTATTTAAAACAAACTCCTTAATCCAGTCGGTACCCAGAATAAGAATATTTTATTTTAGCTGTCAATTAAACCAAGTATTTAATTTAGTAATAAAATACACACTAGGAAAAATCACTAGGAAAGAACACAAAGGAATAAAATCGCCAAGTTCATCAATGTACTGCTAAATCACAAAAGAGATCGAATCAAGTCAAACTGCTGTTTATATAGCCCTTGCTTGCACACGACACCAATGATGGAGTAGCAGAGGCGCATGATCACAAGAATTGGCCGTGATTCTGTAATTTTACGGTACTAGAGATAAAATATGCATAGCAACGAACAAAAATGCATAGTAACAAGAAAGTTAAAGCAACCCATGCTGCTGTGTTAAATTGAATTCTGTATATTTGCAAAAAATGTTATCTCTATCACGTAGAGAAGAAATTCCCGTTCGATAGTACTTATAATGATTATAGAGTTGCAAATTGATCTGCTTGATCTGATTGTATTTGTGCCATGCATTGTATGGTACATGACAACACATGCTTTGGTTAGATGCTATACCTATTTTTGGGAAAATTTGTAATTAGATTGAATTTGTTTTGCTTTTAGAACTCAATTTTAGCATGGTATTTTTGCATATGTTCTTTTTCAGCAATTGTTTTTAGCACGAATCTAATTGCTTCAATCATATGATAAGAATTTTAATTTGCTCTGCTCAATGAGGCTATATTGTTGTATTGTATTTGTACACTGTGTTATGTAGATGACAAATACATGGCTTTGTTAGGTTGTGTACCTGTTTTTTGATTAAGAGTAATCAAATTAGATTTAATTTTCCTAAAAATTTGACGCTTTGTTTTCAGGATGTTTTCCTTTTAAAGTAATCGGTAAAACCAAAATATATTCGAACCGATTTGGTTCGAACATACTGCCCCCGTTGAAAGGCTGTAATTTCTTTTTATTTGACTATCAGAACCAGCTTAACACAAGCTCGCAGCATAGACACGTTTAATAAATAAACGTCTCAACAATACATGCGATTCATCACTTAGTCGGTGTTAGTATTAATATGTTACACTAAACATAAACCAAACACCAGATGAAATTACATGCAAAAAACATTAAACAAAATAGATTAAATATTATATAGACGTTTTTTTAAAACATGCTTAGAAACATCTATAACAAAATCCTCAGCCATATTATTGACAGTAATGCACATGCGATTGATAGGTTCGTACATGCTATAGTTAGACCTTGAGGGGTTAACATGCAACAGAGGTAGCCTTCTCAAATTGTGCCTGCTATCGCGAAAAGAGATTTTATTAAATAACAGAGGAGAGTCAATATTCGCGTTTAAGAGTTGGTGCACAAAAGTTACATCGTCAACCATGCGACGTTTCACAAGCGAGTGCATATTTAGAAGCTTCAACCGATCCTCATAGGGTGGAAGAATTAATGAGTTATTCCAAGGTAGGTGCCTGAGAGCAAATCGTAGGAAGTTCCGCTGAACAGACTCGATACGGTCAATGTGTGTACCGTAAAATGGAGACCAGACCTGGCTAGCGTATTCAAGCAGTGGTCTCACAAAGCAAGTGTACAAACGCAGAGTTACGGTGGGACTCGAAAACTCTCGGGACCAACGTTTTATAAAACCCAGCATAGAACTACTCTTTGATACCATGTAGTTTATATGGGAGATAAAATTCAATCTTTGATCACATTTGACACCCAAGTCACAGACAGAGCCAACACGGCGAATCGAGGAATGCGAGAACTCGTAATCATAAGTGATTGGTTTCTGATTTCTGTGGAAAGTCATAACCTCACATTTGTCTATATTGAGTACCAAATTATTACTTTTGCACCAGTCGTAAAATTTGTGAAGGTCAGCCTGTACCTGTTCACAATCGCTAACAGATTTAATCTGAGCGAAAAACTTAATGTCGTCAGCATATATCAAGACTTTACAGTGCCTGACAACAGAGACAATGTCGTCAATAGATAAAATAAAGAACAACGGGCCCAAGTGACTACCTTGAGGCACGCCAGACGAAGCCATCAAGATTTTAGAGATGGAATGGCGGAATAAGATTTGGTATGTTCTGTTATCTAAATAAGACTCCGTCCATTTTAGAAATGTTGGGGGAAACCCATACTTTTCCATTTTAAAGAGTATCACGGAGTGAGATAACTTGTCGAACGCTTTACTAAAGTCTGTATAAATACAATCCGTCTGGTAGCATTTTGCAAATCCGCCAATGGTATCCGAGACAAATTCGAACAAGTTAGTGGTTGTAGATCTGCCCGAAATAAACCCATGTTGGTTAGAAGAAAGCAAATTCTTGCAGGAAACTGACAGCTGAGAGTAAATGATGGATTCGAATAATTTAGGCATACAAGATAATTTTGCAATAGGCCTATAGTTAGAAATTTCATTTTTACTACCTTTTTTGTGGATAGGTATGATAAAGGAATTTTTCCATAGCTGCGGGAAACAACCGGTATCGAGCGATTTTTGGAAAATAATTCTTAGCGGAGCTGCCAGGGCAAGGCAGCAAGACTTAAAAAAGGCTGGAGGGATCCCATCTGGACCCGTTGTGAAGTCATTAGGAAGCTCATAAATGTGATCGAGTATATCCTCATGTGAAATGGAAGAGACAGTGAATGAAACGTTATGGGAGTCGTTCATATGATTGAAGTTGCTGTTTAGAGGTTGAAAATTTGACGAGGCAAATGCGTTGTCAAAAAATGAAGCAAACATATTACAAATTTCAGACGAATCATCACTAGCAGTATCTTTGTACTTCATGGTATTGTGGTAATTGTCGGTTTTTTTCTTCATATTAATAAACTTGAAAAAGATGCGTGGGTCACTAAATAATTTCGTTCGCATGCTTAGGACGTATTCATCATAAAGTGTAGAAAAAAGTTCTTTGAACTCATTATAGGATGCGAGGAAGTTGTTATGACTTATAATATCTTTGTCCCTCATATAACTTTTCCACATTTTATTCTTTCTATTTTTAAGACGTTTCAGTTCTTTATTGAACCAGGGCGGTGATGTTTTATGCAACCGCTGGCGCTCGCGGGGAACATGAGAAGAGAATAGATCAAAAAGAATTATGTAAAACTTAGAAACATCTTCATCAACACTATCGCAAGATAGTAATGTGTTGAAATCAATAGCGGTAAGTCTACTAGAAAGTTCCGCGAAGTCAGCTTTTCTAAAATTGAGAAAGTATTGTGTTTCGTCGCAATTTGTCAAGTTTTCGGTTTCATGTGAATACGTAATTAGTATAGGGGGTGGTATTTGTCAAGAGTATAAATTAAAACGGGGCTAGGTTCAACTAAAAAGTTATCCGCGTCAGTAGAAAATACCAGGTCTAACTGCCTATCCATGTCATTCTTAACGTTACTGATTTGGCTGAGACCAAGAGATGAAAAAGTGTCAAGGAAAAGTGATTCTCTTGCTGTCAAGTTGTCATATTTTAAGAGAGACAATTTACGAGCTATAAGTTCGATGTCAAGAGTGTTGGAGAAACTGGGAAGCTGAATTTGGCTGCAATTGAAGTGGTTTTTACAAGTGAGGAGTACGCCACCGCCACGTGCTTCAGAATCAGTGTATCTATCTCTTCTAAAAATTTGATACGAATTGTCAAAGATTTCGGCATCGCGGAAACCATGATGCAGCCATGTTTCAGTGAAAGCAACTATATCGAAATCAGTTGCAACAGAGGATTTGAAGATTTGTGAAGTTTTTGTACGAATCCCCCTTACATTTTGGTAGTAGAGGGAAATAGATTTGAGTTTTTTGGAATATCGCTGCTTATTTTAGCTGTATTACGACCTTGGCGCCCGGAAGGTACGAATAATTTAGTAAAAGCGCCAGAGGGCCAAAATGCTGGATCCAATAACTTGTCTTGCAGATCCGCTGAGACAGTTAAAATAAAGGATGCAACCGGTTTAGAGCATTTACTAATTTTTCGGCAAGAAATACCATCTGTTGTGATATTTTTGGACTTCAGATACCTTAATATGTCCTCACACAACGTTTTTGGAGAGAAACGGGTGATGAAAACACACGCAGGCTTTGGTACCGTTCTCAAAGAGGCGCCAATACCAATGCCCACAGGCGAAGTATTATTGGTGGGGGCACTATCCACAACCGAAACAGACCGTAATACACCGACATCCGAAACGGAAAACTCCGTCCCCCTGTCAGATGACCCGTCCACTAACGAAGATAACACATTATCTCCACCTGTAGACAAAACGCTGCCAATGGGGGCTAAACCACTAACCAGAGAAACCTCATGTCGACTTGAGGCAGTCGGAATGTTATTTGGGCGGTTGCGTTGGTTCCTTTGTCTCCGGCGACGGCCTAACTTCTCTGACGAAATATTCACAGAGGAGGGAGGAGTTGAAACATACAAGTCCTGCTGAGTATGAGAAGACTGTTGGGGTTCAGGCAGTAAATTTTCAGATCTGCAAGACTCTTTTAAAGCTAAGTTACCAATATCATGAGACAATGAACCCAGAAGCGCAGAATTCTTCAAAACGGCTGATGAACAGGAACCAATATCGCCCTTGACCTGCTTAATAGTGCGCCTAATATCCTCAATGATAGGTGTAACTAGCCCGCTATTAGCACTTGAGGTTAAAGGCGCGTCACATGTTATTACTACAGAGTGAAGATCGTCTAAGCTGCTCGATACAAGAGAAATTTTTGATGAAATGTCATGAGTCTTTTCAAGTATCGCAACCGTTTTAGAATTTAAAGTGCCAGTCAGGCTGAGAAGATTATCCATCTTACAGTTCAGGATATGTACATCGTCATAAAATTGTTGAAATTTAGAAAGATCAGCAGAAAACCGACTGATTTTATCAAGCATAAGAGACTGGTCCCCAGAGATTGCTTCCGAAGAAGCTTTCATAAGTCTTAAGACGTGACAAGGCTTGATAACAGAGCATTCACTACAGGTGGTGTGACCAGAAGACGAAGCATTTCCCTTCAAGCATGTAGCATGGAAGGCATTGCCGCAAACTCCATCACAATCTACCCCTTTGCCACTGATATTAGTGGAGCAGATTCTGCAAAGTGCCATTACAAACAAATTAAATTAATTTAATCTAACTGGCAGTGCAATTAGAGACAATTTATGTTATGATGCTACAATTAATGAGTTTTATAATTCACAAATTAGCTTCATAAATTTGCAGGTTTTCGTATATGGTAAATCTCTGATTAGTAGCTCAGTTTTATCGGTTATGGTTGTGAGAATGGATGTGAAAGTCCAGCTCAAGGAATGGATCGAGTATGCGATGCAATAAGAACGGTGTCTTTGGTTGGTTAAGCTTTATGGCACTAAATAAAGCTTGAAATTATAATGAGAAAGGCGCAAAGAAAGATAACCTCAAAAATCACGAAAATATATATAATTTTTTTTTTTTTTAATTTTAAGAATTTTAACTTTATTAGCCACACGAAAGAAAGTGAATTGGTCAAATGAAAATTAATCCACCTGTATACGAGATCCCACGAAGCAGGAATGAACACAAAAGCCTCAACAGAGGAGATGACAGCAGATTAGTATACAAGCAAACCACAGATCACTCAGGGAATCTAGGATTAAAACTCCACTTGCACATGAAAAGGACACAATTCGTGGAAAAACCAAATCACTTTAAACACAAAATAAGAACTAATAGATAGAAATTTATACAAAAAAGAAAACAATAACAAAAGAACCGGCTACAGACAAATGTAAAGATCTTGCCACTTATTGTTTTATTAATTAAGTTAAAATTTTTGCATGGATATGAAATTTTTGTAAAATGAAGAAAAAAAAATTGATTAGGAGGAAATAAATGTTTCGTGGGGTATTTTGTTTATTTGTTTGATTTCTTGTGTGCGTAGGTGCAATTGTTAGCAATGCACTTTCGATTTTTGGGGAATATGAGTTTATTGAAATTTTCCCACGGAAACAAAAAATGAATTTTTGTTTTATTTCAGAAAAAATGAAAGAGTAAGCAAAAAAGATTTTTTCCTTTTAAATACACTTCCTTGTGCTGAATGGTGTCAACGTATTGAAGGGCTGTAATTGAGTGCTTCAATCTTAGACTGACATTTGTTTTGTGTACAAAAAAAAATACGTATGAACATTTATGTTGGTGCTTTTGCAACACCATAGTTGGTTTTGTTTGAAATGGGTTATTGAAATCCCATTTTAGATTGATGCGAAGCATAATTTACCTTTTTTTTCTACTCTTGGGGTGTACTAATTTATGTCTTATGTGGACAGAACCAATTGTAGACCTCCATGTATGGTTTTCGTGTGAACTATTTGTTAATCTTGTCAAGTTACTATCTTTTGGCAAGATTGTTGGGGGCTTTTGATTGTAGAATCGACGTAAAGTCATGCCGCGAGAGTGGCCTAAGCTGGAACTATCTTTTATATAGGAAAAATGAGCTTGATATTGGCCGTTGGCGTTTCGGTAATTAGTTTTTTGGGGATAATCTTCACGATCTCGATCTTCTTTATACAGTTGTCTTCCTGGAGTAACCTTTTCGTTCTCTCGAAATCGTCGTTGACGTTTATCCAGTGAAGACTTATGCTCGTAGTGAGCGTTTGCTGTTAAAGTAGACGCTGTGGAGATTGTGGAAGTGTTTTTTAGACTTCCGAAAAGAATCCAACCGAGCGTGCTATTTTGCGCGATTGGTGTTCCTGGAGGACCTTTTTGTAATCCTTCTAATAGGATTTCTCCGTATACATCAGCTCCTAAGAGCAGGTCGATTTTTCCTGGCTTGAAAAAGTATGGATCGGAGAGTTGCAGATCACGTACATGACTCCATTCCTTGCTTAGAATGGTGGACGGAGGTAATATATCTGTGATAGTATTCACGATAAGGGCATTAATTGTGGTCGCTTTATTCGAGTTGAATAAGGATGTATGTTAATTGCTGCTTGGTTTTTAACAAACGCAGCTTCTGTTCACAATGTCCAATTGCAGCTTGCGTGCAGCGGCTTGTGTTATGAACGTGACTTGAGAGCCTGAGTCAATCAAGGCTCGTAGAGTAAGCATATTACCCTTTTTTGACGGAACTCTCACCAATGCTGTGGCAAGCAAGGCTTGTGTAGTTCGTGCTGATTGATTCGCGTGAAGCGTGTGAAAATTGCATGTGGAGGGTGAAGATTGAACTTGTATATCTGGGGTTTCTGATGCTTTGATCAAACCCAGTGGAATTGCGTTATTCCTATGGAGTAAGGAACGATGTTTCCTTCCACATCGCTGACACGTAAATTTGCTTGAGCAAAACTTCGAGTTGTGTCCTTTTGAAAGGCAGTTAATGCACAAGTTGTTTGACGTGACAATTTTGAATCTTGAATCTACGTCTTGTTTGATAAATTTTGGACATTTGAATATCCGATGTTGTTCTTTGCACATTATACATCTGTCACCAGATGATGAAAAGTGAGTGGATGCTCTTGTAATTTGAGCTGGTTTGGTTACAGAATATGGTTTTGCTTCTGAAATTGCTTCTAGAATTCGGAATCTCGTCTCTAGATAAGCTTTTAGATATTCTAGGGTAGGAAGTTCATTTGTACTATTCACTTCTTGTTCCTATAAGCGATGCGTCTCTGCTGGTAGACATTGCACTAGCATGTAAATCAGGATTGTATCCCAGTGTTTAGTGGCGATTTCCAATGCTTCGAGTTCATAAATACATTCTGACGATTTGTCTAGCACAGTTTTTATTGCCTTGGCTGACTCGTGTGTCGCTTTAGGTAGATTGAATAGAATTTTTAGCTGAGCATTAATTAATACTCGCTTATTGTCATACCTATTGAGCAATATCTTCCATGCGTTGTCGTAACTCGCATTGGTCATTGGAAGCTGACGCAACAAGTTCTGCTTCTCCAGAAATATTAGATTTTAAATAATGCAAATTCTGCACTGGAGATAACGCAGAATTTGTATGCACTAGTGACTGGAATAGATCGCGAAACGACCTCCATGTCTCATATGACCCTGAGAAATTTGGGATTGTGATGCTAGGTAACCTCAGAAACGAAGAAAATTCATTCTCCGTGTTTGGCTTTGAATCTACTTTTGTTTCGAATGCATCTAGTGCATCGCTGAGAATACCTCGAAACGTGTAGTATTTATCTTCCACGCTTGAAAACTGATCTTTTGCAAAATAATCGTATTTTTGCAATTCGCTATCTTCTAAAGCCTGAGTAGCTTGGAGAATCGTATAATGCGTATTCTTATAGTCGGACCAAATTTCGTTTAGGGCGATTAACCGCTCAGAAATAAGTCCTCTCGTTCGTTTTTCTACATCAGTATTTTTGTAGTTATTGAACGATTTTTGGAATATTTGTGCAGAGGTGACTTGGTTAGCGAAAAGTTTTTGAAGTGAAGTCATGTTTGAAAGGTAAATAATATTTACCACTAGACTTTAAATCCGGCTCGAAGGACCATAAAATGTACTGCCCGTAGTCAGAGCGTACATGTAATAAATGAAAGGTGTAGTGAAATTTATGCCACTGGTATAAAGCTAGTGGTTTTTATTTGTTTATTCACTGCACTAAATGTTTCAAGTTCAATAAATACTAAAACTTGAGAACTGCAAGATATATATATATATATATATTATAATATAAAAATCTGAAACCAATGTTTATTAAATGATTAATATATAAATTTGATTTACACAACTTTAGCAATTGACTTGTACTCACCTGATCGATATATAGCAGCTGATTTACTTGACCTTTTATTTGACTGAGGTGTGGGATGGGGATATTCTTTATTGCAGTCGATACCCGCAATAAAGTGGATTTGTTAGGAATTTTCTTATTACAGTCGAAACCCGCAGTAAGACTCTTTATTACAGTCGATACCCGCAATAAAGTGGTTTTGTTAGTAATTGTCTTATTACAGTCGAGACCCGCAATAAGACTCTTTATTACAGTCGAGACCCGCAATAAAGTGTTTGTGTTAGTAATTGTCTTACTACAGTCGATACCCGCAGTAAGACTCTTTATTACAGTCGATACCCGCAATAAAGTGGTTTTGTTAGTAATTGTCTTATTACAGTCGAGACCCGCAATAAGACTCTTTATTACAGTCGAGACCCGCAATAAAGTGTTTGTGTTAGTAATTGTCTTACTACAGTCGATACCCGCAGTAAGACTCTTTATTACAGTCGATACCCGCAATAAAGTGGTTTTGTTAGTAATTGTATTATTACAGTCGAGACCCGCAATAAGACTCTTTATTACAGTCGAGACCCGCAATAAAGTGGTGTGAGTTAGTAGATTTCTTATTACAGTCGAGACCCGCAATAAGAAACTTTATTACAGTCGAGACCCGCAATAAAGTTATTTGTTAGTAATATATTATCTCAGTCGAGACCCGAGATAATATTCTTTAAGTCAGTCGAGACCCAACTTAAAGTGAATGTTAGTATATATTTTAACCTCAGTCGAGACCCGAAGAAAGATTCTTTATTTCCGTCGAGACCAGAAATAAAGTGTATTGTTAGTAATATTTTTTATTGCAGTAGCTACCCACAATAAAAAAAACCTTTAATTTAATCGCTATCTAAAACAATCGCTTTGTTTTCAGGATGTTTTCCTTTTAAAGTAATCGGTAAAACCAAAATATGTATATGCGAACCGATTTGGTTCGAACACTGCTTCTTCAAAGTAAATTCCTGGGTTATTCTTCAGGATTGATACTTGTAATGGTTCGTTTTGCGCGTCAGCACTGGGGGTTAGGAGGAGGAAGACGAGAATCCAAATTATCCTAAGATAAATAAAAAATGATATTCCTAATCGACGTATAGCTTAATGTTATTATTATGTACAGTTCTATTTCTATTTCCTATTCTGATAGTTGTGTTTTCTGTTGAGTTTATCATGACTTTGTCATAAGGTCCGGTCCACAAAGGGGATAATTTATTTTTTGTTGCGTGGTTTTTTAATAGAACCTTATCTCCTAAGTTAAAATTTCTGGTTTTTGAATTCTTGTCATACCATTGTTTGGACTTTTCCTTTTTATTTAGGATAGTTTCTCTGGCTATCTGATGGCTATCTTGCAACCTTGCTCTCAATTCGTTCCTATAGTTTTCATAATTATAATTCACCGTCGAATTCGGTTTTATAATGGATGGAATGTTGGGTGGAAATCCGTGTATTAATTCGTATGGACTATAGTTAGTACTAGAATGTGTACTCATATTGTAGGTAAACATAGCATAAGATATCCATGCATCCCACGTTTGTAAGTCCCTGTTCACATAATGGCGTAAATATTCGGCCAGAGTTCTATGACTTCTTTCCAGAGCTCCATTGGTCTGCCGATGGTATGGAGTCGTTTGCAGTTTTTTAATTTTTAAAAGTTTAGACATTTGCGCAAACATTTCGCTTAGAAAATTAGAACCTTGGTCCGTCAATATTGATTCCGGTATTCCATGTCTACAGACTATATTTATAACGAAAGCTTCAGCCACGCTTCGAGCTTCGGCGTTCTGTAGAGGTATGGCCTCAGTATCCTTCGTGAGGTCATCCTGGAATGTGAGGAGATACTTGTTACCGTTATAGCTTGCTGGCAATGGTACTCTTATGTCCAACGCTATTCTCCCGAATGGTCTTGTACTAGTCGAGGTAATTTTCATGGGTACTCTAGGATTTCTAACAAGTTTATTCATTTGGCATGATTGGCATTTCTTTACAAAGTTTTCGACATCTTTGTTTAATCCGGGCCAATTATATGCTGTCTGAATTCTTTTAATAGTCCGAGTAATTCCTTGGGGTCTACCTAATGGTGTTTTATGAAAGGATTCCATTATGAGTTCTTGCTCTTTTGGGTCAGATACTATTTTTACTTGGGTTGTGTAAATATTTATTTTGACATTTATATTCTTTAAAGCGAAAGTTATCATATTTTTTAGCTCTGCGTGCGCTACTATGTCCAATTTAGGTATAGAAATATGAACTTCCCGTAAGTCTTTATTTTTGATATAATCCCTGATTTTTAAAAGGGTATTTAATATTTGTTTGAAACTGTCTATAGTTTTCATAGGTAAGGGTGCATTAGCAATTATATATGTGTGTGTGTTCCATTCACGTACTCGCGTTGTTGAGTATTTTGCATTTCTTCGTCCAATGATGGAAACAACTCTTTCAGGTAAGTTCCTGTTGGATCTTCTGTTTTAGGTAATATGAACAATCTGTATGGTAAATGCTTTTGAGTCAGTATATGTCCTTTTATTTCAGAACAATCGTCTGTATGGGGGGATGAAACGTATTCGTTATATACGTTATTTAGATCCAGTGTATCTTCAGTAAGACTGGAGGCTTTTGCCTGATTGCGGGTCATTACGTTTATTAATTTTTGAACTGCAAGTTTAGGTTCCTCAATTTTAATTCGACTTAAAGCATCAGCCTTCGCGTTTTGTTTACCTGGTTTATGGATTATAGTGTAGTCATATTCATCTAGCTTAATTCTCCATCTCATAAGACGTGAGGTTGAGTCTTTCAAACTGATGAGCACTACGAGGGGCTTATGATCAGTGACTATATTGAATTTCCTTCCATAGATATATGGACGAAATTGTTCCACAGCATAAACTATAGCTAGAAGTTCCTTTTCAATTGTAGAGTATCTACATTCTGCAGGATTTAACGTCCGGCTGGCGAAACAGATAGGATAATCTTTTCCAATTTTGCCTTGAGATAGCTCATCATCTAAGGCAATATCACTTGCATCAGTGGTGACGTTGAATTCCTTTTCGAGTTCTGGATAAGCCAGAATTGGTGCACTGATGAGTTTTTGCTTTAAGACCTTGAATTATTCATCACAAAACGTATCCCATACAAAAGTGGTATCTTTTTTCAAGAGATTAGTCAGAGGCTTAGCGAGTTTGGCAAAATTGGGGATGAAACGTCTATAATATCCCACGAATCCTAAAAATGACTTGATATCTTTTGGTTTTCTTGGAGTCGAATATGTCTTCACCGCGCTAATTTTACTCGGGTCAGGTAGGACTCCAATTTCTCCAACCACATGCAGCGAATACCTTCTAGTCCCGTTAGGGCGGTATTCATCAGCCGCTGAAAGCTTGCTGGTGATCCTTTCAGTCCAAATGCCATTCTATTATAGTGATAATGCCCAAATGATGTGCTAAAAGCTGTTTTTTCTTTGTCCTCTTGTGACATCGGGATTTGGTGGAATCCGTTGGCCAAGTCCAAAGTTGTGAAGTATTTCAATATCTTTCTCGCGGGAGGTTTCGCCGTCTGAATACACCCGCGTGCAATCGTTTCCCAAGTAAAAATTTTCTGGGGTTGTCCACCTTACTTGCTTCATGTGGCGAGGTTGTCCTCTGGCATTATTTTCAGCATTAGGCAAATTTTGAGCATGCCTATTCGTTGAGTACTGAGTGCGGCGCTCATCAAACTGTCTTTGCCTACACTCTCTGGCATGATGGTTTGGTTTGCGACAATAGCCGCATGTAATTCTATTTATTTACCTTTTACTGTTTGGGTAAGAATTAATTAAGGGCAACTGCTTCCTCTTGAAACAGTTCTCTTTAGTGTGGCCTCTTTTTGAGCAATAGTCGCATACTAGCACATTAGCCGTTATTTTTTGAGTATGGGGTTGAGTTTTCTCAATGCGTTGAGCGTGTTCGGAAGCGAAAGTTATGAGCTTCTTTAGTGAGGTCTCTGAACGTGCCTTAACGATGACCTTAAGTTGCTCGCTTTTAACGCGGTCTTCGAATGCTCGAATGGCATTTTTCTCATTCTCTGAGATGAGATATGCCCTTGCAGAAGATTCTGTGGCTTCATTAACCGTGGCGCTATTCAAATCAGCTAGCTATTTTGAGAGGCTCGAAGCAAAATCATATACGCTTTCCCGTGAAGTTTGCTTGAATCGCAGCAATTCTCCTTGTATAGCCACACGTGGTCTATGCTCTTGGAATTGCTCGACGAGTTCTGTTTTTAATTCATCCTAGTTTGAGACTCTTTTATATTTAAAAATGTCATATGCCGGGCCAGTTAGCTTCGTTTTTAAAATGCTAAGCAGTATTTTCTTGTCGGCGTCGCTCTTGGATGTCATGAATAACATGCCGCAGCACGCGAGGTACCTATGCAGGTCACCTGAGTTTCCGTCGAACTCCGGGATCATATTCCGTGCATCCGGTATTGTTATTCTGAGGTCTGATGACCCCGTAATTATACCAGTAGGTGAAGGTGTAGTCATTCTGCCTGGATTTGAGGCACGTAATAAACGAGAAGCGCGAGCTAATTGGGCCGCCGTATGTCTATGGCTATTCCCGGCCTGGGCTGAATAATCGCGAAAACGTGTAGCGAATATCTTGCTAACACGTTTTCACGTTTTAAACATTTACAAATGGAGAAGCACAGCACTTTTAAAACGAGGGGGAATCAATGAATTAGAGATAGATGTGGTACGGAACTGATTTATAAACGAAAATAACACAGTAGCTTTGAAGCGCACAGACAAAAGATATCGCAACGAGGTTATGTATAATTAAACTCACAACAGCACAACACAAAAATTTTCGAACTCACAACAGCACAAAACAAAAATTTTTGAAATTAAGTCGTCGAAACGAGGACCACGAAGTCATCAAAGTGAAAATAGTTTGCAAGTAGAAAACTTGAACAATGGTTACCAGATCAAATCAAGAGAGAGATGCGCAGACAATATATAGGTGATAATGGATTTGAAAACTTGTTCATTTACAAAACTTGTTCATTTACATTTTTACACTTGGTTTTTTTCTCACTTAGTTTCCACCAAATTAATTTTAATCGAAAATTACGTCAATATAAAATTTGTAATCATTAAGATAAAGATTTGTGATCATACAATATAAAGATTTGTAATCATAACATAAGATATGTATATGTGTGTATGTATATAAATTTTTTTTTTTTTATAATATTAAAAAATAGTGACACTTATCTTACTTCCTGAGACTGCTCAATCTTTGTTGTTTTGTGATGATTTCCTGGTACTCTTCGAAGTCCATGGTGTCTTCATCGGATTCGGCTCGTCTGATATATTCCATTATCTGCTCCTTGTTTCTGTTGATCTCGTTTTCCCTTCTAGGGCCTTTTTGGTCCATGATTGCCTTTGCTTGGTTTGTAAGATTCTTCAATTTGTATATTTATATTTTTTACAATCTTGAGCGCCTGGCCGGGATTGGGTTGTGTAATACACAACGATGGGTACACCTTTAGCGCCCGGCTTAGGTTACCTTTGTTGTAGCTTCTTTGCTTTATCAAAGCTAACGATCTGCGACGATAGGTAGCTGGGATAAAATCAGATCCCACCGCTGCCACCAATTTTTTGTTACGGGTGTGTCTATGCCGTAACTTGGACCTAGGAGTGCTTGCTTACTGCGAAGATCACTAGCCCATTGAACAAAATTGAATAAAAACACTTAAACACTTAAACACTTTCTTTACTTTTACTACAATCACTTTAATTCATCCTTTTAGAATACTTTTATTTCATCTTATCTTTTAATATTTTAATAGGTTAATATTTTTTCTTCTAGGAATTGGTTGCCTTACCTCTGGTGGGGGGTCAACCTTATTCTTTAGACTTTGGAAAACTGTCTGTTCTGTCCCTGAGATGCATCGGCTTTTTATTTAGTTGGGTTTTTGCATCACTCAGCAAAATGGGTTAAAATTTAGGATGGGGGTAAAATTAAGAAATTCCATATATAAATTCTAGAAATTGAATATATCGGGAACGCCTTCTCAATATATAAGTAATAGTCAATATTGCCTATTCCGCAATATCAGATCATTTCAAAAGAATACTTCCCCTTTATTAAAGAATTCCTTTGCAAGCATTGGTCAACCATATAGTATATATACGGAAGAAACAAATGTTACAAAAAACCTCGGCACTATTGCCCAATAAGTGGGTCAATTGCTATTTCACTTTACACAAGGGATTTCCCAATTATGTACAAGTAAAAATATCAACACATGATGTTTCTCAACTTTGTGTGAGGAAAAAATAAGCGGCATGTTATGACTGTGGGTTTAGTCAGGGTTAACCTAGTGCCATTATAATGCATGAAATTGGTCTCATGCCGTGTTTGTGTTTTTGTATACAAAGAGCCGACGTATTGCCGCAAAAAGGTTGACGCAACCAAGAATTTATCGTTTAAAAGAACAACGGAGAAAGTTGTTTCATAAAACGAAAATAGAATTGGTTAACCATATGAACCATATGTGACGTAAAAATCATAAATAAATTGACGGTGGAATCACCGCGAAAATGCTTGAAATGCAATTTGATGCGCGTATTCGCGTTTGTCAATTTATTATATGTTTGTACGTTATATGTATGTACATATGCGCGTATGTTTTGCATGCTAGCATCAAGAAATCATTATCGTGTATGTACGTATGTACATTTGTATGTATGTAATCTTGTACGTAACAAGATTATATTAATAAGATATTAATAATAAAAATGATGTGTGTACGTTAGTTGAACTAATGATGAATGCAGGTAATGATTCATTCATTACAGTGTGATGGAAATTATTGCAGAAGTAAATTTCTGCAGTAGGAGTAAATTCCTACTTAGATGGAAGCAAAATTTGGTTTGGATAATTAGGAAAATCAGAGTAAATTCTGATGTGTTCAGATCAAGTTCTGAATTGGGAATGGGTGATTCTGCTGCAGCTCGTCGCCTTTTTATAGCCGCCGCAAACCGCTACGTTTCGGCTTCATGATGGGTTGCCTTGGCAACGCTCGTTCTCAAGGTTTGTTAAACTTTGACGGCGGCGTCCCACGTGACGTCATAGTGGGCCATTAACTTGCACTGAACTCTGGCTGCGGCGAAGGCGACAGCATCTGATTTGATGTGTTGACATTTTGACATGTTGTAATAAGTATGTATATTGTATGTATATATATATATGTACGGTGGCCATGAGATAGTAAATCATGATGAAGAAAGCTCGTTATGTATCACCAAGACGACCGTAGAGAAGATAGGAGAAGCTTTGTAAAAAGCAGACCTCCGCTACTAAGACGGGCGAAGCTGTAAACAGCAGATGTCCGTTAGTAGGTACGATGGGCGCAGCTGTAAACAGCAGATTCCAAGTGAAATAAAAGACTAATTGTTGTTTCTGATTAACTAAATCAATTGATTATTTATTGGAGTATCGCTACTTAGTTTATACAAACGTGAATTTGCTAGCCTAAACTAAATTAATATTAATGTACATTAAACACGTTAAAACTAAACCACTTATTTGCACTTATGTGCTTAACTCCGGCAGAAATATAATTGACCCGAATTACGCTGGTTGCAAAAATGTAAATAAACGCATATAAACAATTACAGTCACTTCTTAAGGTTGTGACATATATTTTGGTTAGCGTATGTTTTGCTTAATTGCAATTAATCAATCGATCGCATTTATTGTGATTGATTAATGGAGCGATGGGTTTTGCGTCAATTGAATAATGCAAGAAAGCAGAATGTGCATTCTTGTATTTTCAATTGATTAGGAAATTGTTGTGCAAATTCACATCACAATGTCAACTTGTGATCATCCAGCAGTAGGTAGAAAGAATTGTAAGTTTACAATATTTATTAATTTTATTAGTTATTTATGAGAGTTTTTGTTTATTTTCAGGTGAAATATAATGGAGGAAGTTTTTAGGACGGCGTTGGACCAAAAGGGAGGAAGTTCCCCAGAATTAGATAAGTACTTTTCCTTTAAATTATTTTAATATAAGATTCTTTGTGTTCCTTTTTTTGTATCTTTTGAGGAACATATATTGGGGAGAAAGCTGCATCAAGGGATTTTATGTGGGCTGAACAGAGGCATTCTTTGAATTTTAAAAATATCCCTGATTTCTTACGAAAGCACAGAGAACGCTAAATATACAAAAATATTTAGTGTTACCAGAATTAACTACACTTACTGTGACCTGAAGTATTGTTTAGATTTATGAAAAATTATTAATTTCTAAGTTCGTATATATATTTTTAAGAAAATATACTTGCTACTTTTAGCAGTTTTAAGAGAAATATGTATTATGTAAATATTTGTTCGATGAGATTTGTTCAATCTTTTAATAGAAAAGCGCATCGTTTCCGTTTCTTTATCGTATTGTTATCTTATAAAGTAGTACTTAATTTCGTTTACCTAAAAAAAGTTTACCAGAGGATGGAGATCTGAAATTTTTTAGGTACCTAATAAAATTCTAAAGCACCGCTCCCAACGATAAATGTAGAAATAAAATATGGAATGCTCACTTATAAAATTTTTTATTGGTTATTTATACTTAAAGTTATAAATAATGCCGGGACAATTTATATTAACATTTTAACATTCTACTCGTCTAGCACGTTTAAATTTCAATGTCACCCATGCCTTTGACGCTCTTGCATATTTACCGACTTTTCTTAATGAAGAACGCAAGGTAAAATGTTGTAATTTGTTTTTAATTTTTCGACAAGTCGATATTGTAAAATAGCTCGTTTTTTAGTAATATGATGTTACTAAGTCTGGTAACAAAAGCAAACTTTAAATTTTTGTTACTCAAAAAAAGTTTTCCTTTTCAAAGCTCTTCTCTATCATTCAAAACATCTACATTAAATAAGACAATCAGGCAGTAATGATCTAATCCTACTATTAAATATTTATTCTTATATAAATATTTGTTCTCCTTTTCAAAGAACTTTCCTACTGTGTAGAATTGTTTTGTACTATTCAATTCTACTTCCGCATTAGAAAAATTGAAATTGTAGGAAATGACGTCATAAAAGCCTTTAGCCTTTATATAATTTCTTCTTTTCGCTTTCATTACAGGGAATCGTCCTTAAGATATAGGTATTTATCCCTACACCATCATTTGTCTTTCTTAAAGCTCTTATAACTTAAAGAGCTCGTTAATTTACTTTAAATAACATAAAACTTCCCCTAAGATGTAGAAAATCGTCACTAGCCTGGGTAAGGAATTTACTTACTATTCAGCATTAAATTATTCTTTAAAATACAGGGAAAATTTTAACAATTTTCCATTAACTAAAGAAATTGTCCATACATTAAGGAAATGGTCCCTAAGCGGCTTAGGGAAATTGTCCATTATAATTATCGACAAATTTTTTTGGGTGTAGAATTAACGAACTGCTTATTGAGCAAATATTGGTGCTTCGTTAGTTTCGCCTGCATAATAAGAGAAAGGACTTCATATGCATTTACAACGGCTTCAGTTGCAATATTGGGTTTTAAAAAACTATCGGTTAAGACCGCAGCCGCAGACTCATCAATCATAGCTATTGGCTGTTCTTCTCTACTTCATCCGTATTGAGCACTCTCCAAATTCTGTCGTTGGTCGTCTTAGTTTCTTAGGTGGCATGATCTCTGACTATGATTGACGCTGTCCAAAATCACAGTTTCTTGAGTATCTAACCAAGTGTAATGGTTGTCTACGACTTTTTATTTAATGAAATGATGTTTCCGCCAGAGCTCTGTAATTTTTGTGCATATATATTTTATACGAACAATTAGATTTCCAAAATGCATATTCTCCTTGTCTACTATGGATAAATTATCAATAACGTCATCAGAAACATACTGGATTCTTTCCGTAAGAGTCAGTTTTCTCCCAGAATATTTAAGCCAAAAATTAAAGATGCACATGCATGAAAACATGCTCTGATGGCTTGTACCTAAAACAACAAAATTTATTAACTACAAATAATTCAAAAATTAAAGTTTTAAACGACAATTTGTAAAGATAGAGCGAATAACATGAGCGTAGCATTTACTATGTACGGTGTACGCCTTCGAAGCACTAAAATACTGGAAAAGATTTAATAAAAGTAAGGTCTTAGCTATCTATTGCGCAAACATTTGTTTCGGAACAATAAACGACAACAACTAAAACACTAAAAGAAATTGTGAAATATCTAAAACAAATGCATAAAAACTGCGTGAAATCACAGTTACATTAACACTGTAATGACGCAAAAATAGCCAAATCTATTGGTCATAAATGTTATACATACCTTGCTTATTAACCTCCATTTGTAAAACAATGACACAAATACACAAATTTTGTGGATTAAATACCGAGCAATTAGGTTGCACTAGCGTCGTGAGTCACTAATAAGGTAGTCACTTTGATTTCTGCGTTCACTTCAGATGGCAAAAGAGGTATGATTGCATTTTTTAAATTGCAATAAATTTATAGTTCCGTGAAACTCAGACTTAGTAGTTGTTATGGTAAATACAAAATATGAAGAATATGTACATATGAGTTTTTTTGTAGTTTTGTCGTATGTAGGGAACCTGTGTGAAGTTCGGGCACAAAACTGCGCACGTGCACGTGTTTATTTAAGATAAATAAAAGAGAACAGAGTTTATATTCGTGTTCGTTTCGCTTTTATATCGCTGCGATAACACAAATAATTTTTAGCTGTCGCATTTACTCATATGTTTCGCATTGTGTATACGTAGATGAAACACACTGATATCGCTAATCATTGAGAAACAATTTCATTTGCGAAGTTATCTTTACCATAGTAGATAAATATTCACTTCACTCCACTGGCAAAGTGAATCCGAAGTGATACCAAAAATGTGATACAATGTTCTGTCAACATTTGCTCCTGCTCCAGATTTTCGCTTTCATATCTCTTTTGGATCCACGAAGGAAATTTATGTTCCACTTTGTGATATTTTTGCGTTTCGCATTGGCTTCGCTATATTTGCTGGGTTCAGCAACAGTTTAACAAAGTTATACCCACTGACTTATAAAAATGGACTGAGCGATTTGCTATTTCATGTGGCACAAATATTGTGTTTCTGTATATCACCGTTAGAGCACCCTTTAAAACTTTTACTACATGAAAAACATGTAAAACTCAACCAATCAGATGAAATTTTACACCCAAAAATCGAATTAAATTAAAAAAATATATTTTCTTGTGTCCAAGTGATATTTTACTCGCTTATAAGGAATTAAATGCATTCCCACTTTAATTTTCAAAAGTTATTTTTAACTGAATCCTGCGTATGGGCAAGAGAGACGCAACATAGTAAACACAATCCTTACCTTATTCTTTCTGCTGTGATTGCATCTGTAGCCAACATAAAAACATCAAATGGCATGATAAAACCTTCAGTAAGCAATATTTTGTGTTGGTAGCTCCAACTCTGCCATAGGGCGAAAGAGAAAACTGTAAAACTTGTGCCATTCTTTCCTATGGGAAAATAGCAATACGCTTAGTCCATTGTTATAAGTTAGTGGTTATACCACAGACTATATACAGATGGAGAATTGGGCCAAAAGCTCAGTTCAAAATTTATTTTCTACTCAGCTCACAACAACCAGCTCGCGTCGATGTACATTGCAGAATCAGAGCCAGCCCCAGGCATTAAACAGGGCAAGGTCTGCTCATGCGTCGTACTTGCGGATATCGTAGCAGCAGCAGAGTCAGCCAAAGTCAGTGATTAAGGGGAAAAAACCCTTTAGATGCCGGAAAATAAGGCATTTTTTATGAATTTTTCTAAAGGTGATAAAACAAACGCATCATTTTAAACTTTTAACGTTATTTTGCTACAGCTCTGAGGTGTAGAAAAAACATTTTTTTTTAAGAAAATGGCGGCGCTGTAGGATAGCTCCCGCAGGTGTCTTGCGTGATATCGAAAACTGCTGCCTCTGTAATGTTTTTTCTATTGATCATAAACAAACAAGAAAACTATTTATCGATTACTGACATATTCAGGGGAAGGATAAACCTATAAAAAAAAATGTATAAAATAAAAAATTACGTCCGCTGTTTATCAAATGTTCAGATTTTCGACCACGTTTTCGATCATTCTTGCCCCAAAAAATATTATAGACAGAAACCTCTGCAAGTTTCATCCAGATCGATCAATAACTTTTTGTTCTACAGCAGCAGCAGTTTTTAAGGATGCACTTTCGAGATAATCGCGTTTAAAGTTTCAATACGAAAAAAATTAATTTAGTGGCTTATCGATCAATCAGCGATTCCAGGCGCATACAATAAGCCTTCAGCTTCCTCGAAAAGCTGATTATCTTCCATCCGCTATTGTGGGACAATGCTAATGGGACAATAGAATTATAAAAAGGTATTGTGAAAGAAAGGTTGCTCTACTCCAAGCGATCCGGCTACCTGACTACCCAGTATACGGTATGAGTAACTGCGATAACTCCGTAAATATTTTATATTTTAATTTTTCCGCTTTCCAGTATACTTTGAATATATCATACTTTCAAAATATGAAGAAAAAAAAATTGGATTTTTCGAAAATTATAAAGGGCTTGCTCCCCTTAAGCGGTGTGCGTTCACATATAAAGATTAAAGAGCTGTGTGCGCAATGAGCTCTGTGATGATATTTTGATATTTTTTAGAATTTCGTGATTTTACGATGAACCGTCCTTTTCAAAAAATCATTTCTCGACAGCGGAGCAATCGATTTTTCTGATAGTATTCAAAACAATAGTATTATTTACTATTGAGGGCTTCTCGTACTTTGCTTTTCATTTTAATTTTGAAACTGAAATCCTTATCTTCGTTCTTCAGATATGAATTTTTGAAGTCACCATATATTCATCTTTGTGACTCCGGAGATTTAATAGATATATCTATATCGTTTATCTATATATTCTTAACTAGCTGTAAGATATGCCTTCCTACCCCATCCAGAAACTACAGTTGTGTGTATTGTTTTAATTTGACTATCAGAACAACAAAACATGCTTTTAATCACTTAGTCGGTGTTTATATTAATACGTTAAACTAGACATATACCAAGCACCGCATATTTAAAATTCTCAATAAATTTTCCATCCTATGAGGGAGAATCAATGAATTATTCCACGGTAGGTGCCTTATGCCCTAGACATACCGCACTCTTAATGAAGAAATAACTAACGACTCATTAGTCTATAATGATTCATTATAAACTGCGGACACACAGCCATTTCTTTAATTCAGTTGTGCTGTCAAACTGGTTTTGATGAACTTATCACATTAAAGAAGCAATATGGATCAAATTAACGTGATAAACTTTGTTTTTATTTTTTTTATTTTCAATTTAACAATTTCCAAATGAGAAACACATTTTATTTAAAAAAATATTAATAATATAAATTGTGATTTGCATCTCTTTGCATTTCTTCTTCTTATTTTTCAAATCAGCAGATGCACAGCGGAGCTCCAGATTTACATTATATGCCAAATCTAACACATTTTTCCTCATTATAGCTATAATGAAGGAGGAAAATACTTCATTAGTGTACTTCATTATCATCTGATTTTCGAGCAATAATGACATATACTATTTGACACACGGCATTTTAATGAATAGTTAGTACAAATGATTCATTAGTTCGTGCTGTGTGTCTAGGGTATAAGAGCAAATCGTGGGAAGTTCCGCTAAACAAACTCGATATGATGAACGCGTGTACAGTAAAAAGGAGACCAGATCGGGCTAAGGTATTCAAGAAGTAGCCTCATAAAGCAAATGTACAAACGCAATTTTAAGGCGGGATTCGAGAACTCCCGCAATCAGCGATATTTGAAGTCCAGCATAGAGCTACTCTCTGATATCATGTAGTTTATGTGTAAGATAAAATTCAACCTATGCTCTCATTTGACACCCAAGTCACAGACAGAGCCCACACGGCGAATCGAGGCATCCGAGAGCCCATAATTATAAGTGATTGGCTTCTGATTCGTATGGAAAGTCATAACCTCTCATTTGTCGATATTGAGTACTAAATTATTGCTTTTTCCCCAATCGTAAAATTTGTGAACGTCATCTGTGCTGTTCGCAATCGTTAACAGATTTAATTTGAGTGAAAAGCTTAACGTCGTCAGCATATATCAAAATTTTGAAGTGCCTCTTAACAGACAGAATATCATCAATAGATCGAATAACAGACAACGGTCCCAAAGGACTCCCTTGAGGTACGCCAGACGAAGCTTTCAAGACTCAAGAGATGGAATGGCGAAAATAGATTTGGTATGTTCTGTTATCTAAGTAAGACTCCCTCCATTCTAGAAATTTTGAGAGAAGCCCATACTTTTCCATTTTAAACAGTATCGCGAAAAAAGTCTGTACAAATACAATTTGCCTGGTAGCCTTTTGCAAACCCGCCAATGATATCAGAGACAATTTCCAAAAAGTTAATGGTTAAAGATCTGCCTCAAATAAACCCATGTTTATTTGAAGAGCGAAAATTCTTACAGGAAATTGATAGCTGAGAATACATGATAGAGTCGAATAATTTAGGCATACAAGATAATTTTGCAATAGGTCTATAGTTATAAATATCATTTTTACTACCTTTTTGTGGATAGGTATGAAAATGAAGTTTCCATAGTTGCGAAAACAACCAATATCGAGCGATTTGCGGAAAATAATTTTCATTGGAGCTGCCAGGGAGAGACAGCAAGTCTTAAAATAGGCTGCAGAGATCCCATCAGGATCCGTTGGAAGTTCATTAATATGATCAAGTATATCCTTTTGTGCAATTGACGGGATAGTGAATGAAACGTTGTGCGAGTCTTTCATATAACTGAAGTTATTATTTCGAGGTTGAAATTTGACGCGTCGAACGCACTGTCAAAAAACGAATCGAACATATTATAGATTTCAGTCGAATCATTACTAGCAGAATCTGTGAACCTCATGATATCGGGATAGTTGGCCGGGTTTTTCTTCATGTTAATAAACTTAAAAATTATACGAGGGTCACTGAATAATGTCGTACGCATGCTTTGAATATACGCATCATAAAGTGTGGAGGAATGTTTTTTGAACTCATTACAAGATATGAGTAAATTTTTGTGACTTTTAATGTCTTTGCCCCTCATACAACTTTTCTACGATTTATTCTTTCTATTTTTAAGACGTTTGAGTTCTTTATTGAACCATGGCGGAGATTTTTTAGAGAACCGTAAAGGCTCGCGGAGAGCATGAGAAGAAAATAAATCGAAAACGATTATATAAATCTTCGAAAAGTCTTCAGCAACACTATTGCAACACATAAATAGAAGATTTAATTCAAACATTCGAAATCGTTTAGAAATGTAATCTTTATTACACGCCGGTTGGAACAGAAGTGAAGTTACACAGTTGCTAGTAAATTACTCAGCCAAATCAGAGAATTGGTTAACTGATACTCTTTTGTTACAAAATTGATTGTGCAAAGAACTGATGGAATGCAAGTTAGATAAGAATTTACATGTGTGTATAATGAGAGTTACTAGCATGAATGTAACTTAGGAAGTATGTTTGTAAATGTTATTTATTTTGACTAGTTAATGTTGATTGTAGATTAATACTGCTTGCATGTATGTATAGCTTAAAATTGCATTTTAACACAGGTAAAAAACCAAGCTGAGTGTAAGGTTTTCTGCTAACACGAACCGCTTCTGCTTCTTCCTTTCTGTTTTTTTCTTTTTTCAGCCCATTGCAGGCGTACATGAATCTGGTTTTTTAATTTTTTTTAATAATTTTTTTTTCTATTTTCCTCAATTTTTTGGCTTTTTTCATTTCTTTTGTTTGTTCTATTTTTCATTTGTTTTTCAAGTCACTCAATTTCGCTATTTGGGACCTGTTGTTGAGTCAAAACCAAGACTTGAAACGTCACTCAAAATAAAATAGGTTGTGTGATGAAATAACAAATAACAAATTTTTTAGCTTTTGCTATATACCGGAGAATCAAAAAAAAAATACCTTCTTGAACAAACATTTATTAAGTAAGGTATATAGTAAGTGTAGCCTTTGGGAAGGTAAGGAACCAAGCTTAAATTAATAAAAAACTATTTTCCTGTATGGATAGTAACTTAGACTCTATAGCAAATATAAAGTCAATATTTGGCACTTTTCCATAAGTATCAATATAGAAATTTTAGAGAACGGACTCCCAACGCACACATATAGATTTCTGTATCATGGCTTGTGAAGTATTCTTGAGGGTTTTGGCTCACCGCATATCCTGGCATGTTTACAAACACAAATTATGGAAATCCTTGCAATACTTACACAGAAATAAGGATTTTGGTGTCTCAAGGTACCCGATAAAAATTTTAAATCACACGAAAATAATCAGTTTGGTCGTCTTCCAGTACAGAAGAAATGCTATAAAAACTTTAAATATGCACGTTGAAGCTTGTATGTAGGATAAAATAGCATCTACATTTTGTCTCCTAATTAGATATGTAATTAGTTTTTGAGTCTGATAAATAGTTTTGGAGGCATAAGATGAAAAAATTTGTGTTATTTTTTATACAAAAATGGACATATTTTCAACTCATCATTATGAAAAAGAGGTAAATCGTGGAAATTCAGTTTCCATGAGCAAAATGTTCACAACAGAGTACTAATGGATGTGAAAGAACGAACGGAAGAAATATATGCAAAATATAGGAACTGGGGTGTATATAACCCAAGTTCGTAAGATCCGTCTTTCGGCGGTAAAAGTCAGTTATGAAGTTAAAATGATCAAAAAGAAAAGTACCCCACTCGATTACCCGCTTCTCCCTCTTTAATTTGATACCAAACATAACGTACTTTGGACAACCCCTAATGAGGGGTGGTACGACTTCCCATTCCCAGAAGCCCCTCCCCGAAAGATTGTTCATCTATATTTGAGGCCCAACGGAGTCCTTACATTCTAAAATATTTGCAGTGTTCTTATGTAAAACTGACGAAAGTTTACAGAAAAATGGTGTTTTGATAATCTTAAGCTTGCTTTCTTATCTTCCGAAGCGTAATACCTTTCCTAATGAAATTATTTAAAAAAATTTATCTTAGCCAATTGACTACGATTCGTCAAACCAAAATTTTCAGCTGAATAATCAAACCTATTCTCAAACCTATTTTCAAACCTATTCTCAACTATAACTTGTTCCTTAGCACGTCTATTTAAAAAAATATCGCCTAATTTCGGTCTGATCTGAATAAGTTATGAGTTAACAACTGTTTAATGGCTACAGTTAACACATAAGGTGTAATAGGTCAACTTGAAGAGGAGGGTCTACAGTTTTTACAGTTTTTATAAAAAAAGTTATGTTAACAACCTTTTTATAGAGGTTAAATTAAAAAAAAAGGTAAGAAATCCGAAATTTTTAGTTTAGACAACCAGAATTCTTAAGTGGCGAAAGGTATGTAGCTGGTTGATAAGTCGTTGGAAAGGCCATGAAGTTCTGCATACAATGAGCTCTTAACTGTTACCGTACGCCCTGTCGTTTTTAAGATACAGGGGGCTTTGTGAAAAACTAGCTTTTTTCTTAATCACTCTGTTACTATTAAGCGGTTGATATAACGCCCCCCCCCCCCCTGCCAAACAATTCTTGGTACGTCTGCTCTATTGACGTCCTAGTGGGAAACACCCTGTAGAACATTTTAGAAAACGGACTCACAACGCATACATATAGATTTCTGTTTCATATGGCTTGGGAAGTATTCTCGAGGGTTTTGCTTCACACCACATAGACCAGTCAAATAAGCCGAAAAAATGCTAAAAGTTGCAGAATTGAAGTAATCGGACACATGTTAGTGGATATTGCGATGTGTCCACCCTTAGCTTCTTTTGGTTTTCCTGTCGCGCCCTTACGAGATAGGGGTTGGTCACCCGAGACTTTTTTATTTAGAATCATATTCTGAATAACATAGCATTTTTAATTTTTTCAAAAATTTTACCTCTTCCAAACCGCACGCACGGCAAGTAGATTGTCACGCGTTCGGGGGTGTTTTTATTGTCTTTCACCCCTTTTTTTTGCCCTGCGAGGCTGCATTTTTGCGACAATACTCCCAGGACCACCCTACACCAACCCTCAAAATTGCAGCCTGAAACAACTTAAATGCGATCTGTAGCATTTTTTCGGCTTATTTGACTGGACTAACAAATGATAGAACAAACATAGAAATGAAAGCTCACTTCAAAGTGGGAGCATATATTTCTTAAATCAGATCTACTTTTTCTTTTGAAAATGTATAAAAACCTAATGTATAAATTATACCACCATAAAGGCAACTAATTTACCTATAATAATAATATTTGAATTAGCTTTTCACTAACCTTACAAATAACTTGCGTACTTTAAAAGATATAGTAGGGGCAAACGTTAAAATCGATATGATACATGGGTCAAGTTTTGTTATCTCTAAATTTGATATTAATTTAATGGAAAAGTTACTGAATAGGAATGAAAATTGTGCTATAAATGGTAATGTAGCTAAAATTTCAATAATTGGTATTGGTGTTATGTCTAACACTGAAGAGTTAAACTCAGAATACCATTGCCGCCCTTCCGATTCACAGCGCAGTGAGCAAGCGCAACTTGTGAAAATATGAGGCGAATGTGTAGCTCTGCTGATTCATTGATTACAAAATACTTTGAGTCATGAAATGAAAAAACTGAATTATTTAATATGGAAAGTGGGGAATATTTTTTAATTGATAGAAGCAATAGAAGCATTACGGGATAATATAAAAATATGGTTAACATTGTCTTTTTGTCTTTATTATACTTAAGAAGTTGCTGTGTGTTAAACATTGAACGACTTATTTTTTCATATAACTCATTGTGGGCCCACACACAGTCAGTGATACTTGTCAAGAAAAATGTATGAGCTTTTATGTCAAGTAACATTGACGGAGGTCTAGTCTACACACCATCAATATTCATTTCAAGTTCTGCTCATTAGTATTTTCGTCTTTGCACGGATGTTTGCAGTGGATATATTTCAGCATATATTTGCTTTTACTCTAAGAAAATTGTTTTCAGTCTCCACTTCTTAAGATGATGGTTTTAGAAGAATTGTGTTCTCTCGCGATAATTACAGCGGTATCTAGTGAGTTAGCGAAAAGAACCAAAAGACGGTCAAAATGGGTTAAAAAGCGAATAGAATTTCATAGTGATTTACGATTATTAAAGGAACTTCGTAACGAACAAACCGATTTTTATAATTACTTACGGATGGATGAGGTTACGTTTATCGAGCTACTGAATCTTGTTTCTCCGATAATTTCCAAACAGGACAGTCTCTAAGCGCTAGAGAAAGACTTGTAGTTACTTTGCGCTATTTAGCTACTGGCAGGAGCTATGAATGTCAGAAATTTTCTAATCGTATATCTCCTCAAGCCTAAGGACAAATAATCCCAGAAACATGTCAAGCGATATATAATGTTTTGAAAAGAAAATATTTGCAGGTATGATTTTTTTTAAGTATAAATTATAAAAATTTCATAGACTTTTAAGATTTCCAGTTTCCTTCAACTCAGGAAGAATGGATTCAAGTAGCAGATGGATTTAGAAATAAATCAAGTTTTCCCAATTGTCTTGGAGCCGTAGATATATAGCAATAATAAAACCTCCTGGAAGTGGTGCTTACTTTTATAACTATATAGGTTTTTATAGCATTGTGCTTCAACTTCATGCATTTTTCCAACTAGTCTTTCGTAAGCCTTAAGTTTTAGATTTCTGTTCAAGTATATTTCCAATTTTACTTTCTATTAGCATTCTTCTTGCCTGTACATTTCCAAAAATTCCGTTAGAAAGTGTTTATCCATCAATCGCATGTCTGTCATAATTAACGGCATCGACTCACATATATGCGCTTCTACACAAAATTCACAATACTGATTAAAATACTTGATGAAAATCAGACCAGATCTGATTTCTTTCAAGTCTTCAATTTTACTTGAACTTTTATTGGATCGTTGTTCACACGGTCAAGTATCAGGAAAAAATTAGTCATTTCAATTTTCATGTCAAATATAATTGATCGTGTGTGGGCCCATAATAGGCAAGCACAAAGCCCTGATTGCTTTCCAGTGTGATTTGTGGTATGAAGGCAACAGAATTCAACGCATTTTGTCATTTTAATGTGTAGTGTTATGTTTGAGTAATAAAATATAAAAATTTTCTTAAAGAGATTTTTATACTGGTAAAAGCATAAGGAATTAAATAACAAAATTCCTGAATTAAACTTTTAGTTCGCAGGCTTATTTACATTATGCAGAACGTTGAAGTTGAAAGTAATGCATTTTTCCATAAGAACAAATTCTAAGAGAAGTACGAAATCGTACCACTCTTATACATTCAAAGAATTCGATGTCACGGCCTGGAACATAAAGACGGCAATGGCTAAATTCATTTACCTATGACCCAATAACAAAGTCAGCAATTCGAGCTTCACTCATAATCGCAAAAATCCATTACAGTTTGTTTACATTTCCGCGTGCTTTGTTTGTTAACTTACATATAGCATGGGCGATGAACTTTCTGTGATGCACTACAATGCGCATATGGATTTCTTTCTTGTCACAATTTCTTAATATTTTGTTTTTGTTAAGTATTCCTATCATGTCACTTTCGCGCTCTAATTTAATGTTTTGTTAATATTTTGTCTAAATGTGTAAATAATAATTTTTTGTATATGGTGTCCCCTAAGTGGTGTAATACCCGCATGCTTAGATGAGAGGAGGGGAAAATGCTAAGGGCTTCCGAGATAACGGGACTGAAATATATTTTGGTATGTTTTATGGATCAACCTGTAACTTCTGAACGTTACACCCTATGATGATGATTCAAACTTTGTTAAATAGATATTCGTTGGACCTTTCCAATGGTTTCAGAAAATACAGGGTGATTTTAAACCATGCCCAAATATATTTAAGTCCCGTTATCTCGGAAACCGTTAGAATCCCGCTCTCACCAATACAATTTTTTGCTTTGTATGACCTATCTATAGTCTTCGGTATCACATCACTTACGGGACACCCTGTATAAATTGAGTTACTAGTCAATTAAAGATTCAGAGTTAAAATCGAAAGCGACAAGTTCTATTCAAAGTACTTTTCGAATTTTGCACATATTAGGATTTCAAGAACCATTGAATTCTTCTACATACGCAGATTACATGCAACGAAACAGAATCGAATGGCAAATGATTTATTTTCGTAAATAAATGAGAAGGGGTGCCGTTTTCAGATTTTACTCTCATGGAATGTTCCCGCACTTTTGTGAAAACACGTTTTTCTGAAATATTGAGAGAGTTTGGATCCGTGTTGTTGCTGTAATCCTATGATATTTGAATAGCTCGTGCTTCTGTTTACATTCGTTTTCCTCTGAAGAGATGAAGTGGGATGCTCATGCTGAATTCTCTAATATTTTCGGGAAAAATGAGAATATTCGACAACAATTTTACATCTCCTTTCAGCACCTTGGCCAAAGCGAAATTTATCTTTTTCTAAAGAAAAAAAATTAAGTAGTATGACACGATGTACATTATTATGAATAGTTATAAGGGATTTTGGAGATACTTAAAAAGATTTTATCAATCAGGTAATCCTACGTTCTCTCAACTTTTGTTTTTAACTTGTCGTCTCATTCGCACTACAATAAAGCAAAACCAAGTTCTTTTCCCCTATTCATGCAGAAGACGAAAGTATTTGACATTATTTGTCTCTTTCTAGAAAGCAAGGAAAATTTCCAATTTTGTTCGGCTGCTTCTTTATCTTCTTAGTAGGTTATCTTTGGATGCGGGCTGGATATTGTGATCTGAATAGAAAATAAATTTCTGAACTGAGCTTTTGTCCCAAGTGCAATTCTCCATCTGTATATAGTGTGTGGTCACCCTTTATGCAGGGTTTGTCTTAGCTAAGGTGTCCCCATCTGTGGGAGATTGTGTGTCTTAGCTAAGGTGCAACAAAAACCATTTATAGTGAGATGGTGCCTTGCTATGGTGGTGCTCTGAAGGGTTGTTGCGGCTATTTGGCGGCAGGTTGCGCCATCCATTTCAGTAGTGTAAATTATAGATTAAAAGCTTTGATGATTATAATCTGTAATGTTGTCTTAGATAGTAGTGGAAGTTGAAAATGTAGATACAATCCCAATTTCTTTTGCTGAAAAACAACAAAAATTCCCAATCATTGCATTATGTAATAAAATTCAATTGATTCTGATCAGAATAATAAAAGCGTAAACAAACTGCAAGGAGCTACTGGTGTCAGTGGTAGTGCGAAATAAAATAATTAAAAAATTCCACCGCGCTAGTAAATGCAAGTTTTTCAATTATTAAAAACTTGCGAAAAGATCTATCGAAGTGTTTAAGTGGAACAAATTCAGTAAGTAATAAAAACAATATTATTGAAGTGTGTAATAGAGACATTCGTGCAGGAATTAATCAGAGCGCAAGAAAAAGTGGGTAGGAAAAAATCAGCGTTCGCAGGTAGAATTAGACAAGGGGTTATTGTAAATATAAAACATATAGTTATTTATGCAAGACTCTACTGAATTCTTTACACGTCGTACTGTACGTGCAATAGAAAGAGACAACTGGTGACATCTACTGGCAATGGAGAGTAAACAACTTCAGGTTCGGGGAATCGATTATGAAATCACGGGAAAGTTCAGGAAGAGAACAAATAGAATAGTCAAGAAGCTTTTGGAATAGAACACTCCAGAATAATCCGGAGAGTTGCTAGAGTAGATATACTATGGCGTTTCTGGACCACTTTTTTATGCCTCCAGGATTTCGCCACAGATGGTGCCACCGTCGCTAGGTGGTTTGAGCCCATACTAAATGTAGGTTTGCGTCTTGGTTGTATTGGTTTGGGTCTCGGCTGCGCCTTAGCGGGATTAATCGGTACTACCAGGATGTATCATTTGATCTTGACTGCACCCTAGCGGCATTAGCCGGTACTAACAGCATGCTCCCGTACTACGGTTTTCTTAAATAGATATGTGTTGCGCCTAAATGTAGGCTTTTGGTTTCATTGAGTCTCGACTGCACCCTAGCGGAATTAATCGGTACTACCGGGATGTATCATTTGATCTTGACTGCACCCTTGGTTTGTGCCTTGGATACACCATTGTGCCTTGGATGCACCACTGTGTCTTGGGTGCACCATTGAGTCTTGGATGTTGAGGATACGAGATCACTTTGGGGATACGAGATCACTTTCAGCACTCTCCAGCATAGGGAAATAGCATAGGATTTCGATTTTGTTGCTGGAGTTCGCTTATTTTTCATCTCGAATTTTGGGGATACGAGATCATTTTGGGGATACGAGATCACTTTCAGCACTCTCCAGCATAGGGAATTAACATAGGATTTCGATTTTGTTTCTGGAGTTCGCTTATTTTTTATCTCGGACTCGTAGCCTCTAAGTTGACATTAAGTTTTTCATCTCGAGTTTTGGGGATACGAGATCACTTTGGGGATACGAGATCACTCTTAGCACTCTCCAGCATAGGAAAATAGCATAGGTCTTTGATTTTGTTTCTGGAGCTCGCTTATTTTTCATCTCAGAGATCGTAGCTATAAATATTTCTGAAGTGGTGGGAATCTGTATTGGTGGACGTTGCTGGTTAAGTTTTATCTGGTCTTGGAGGCTACAATTTGACCTTGAGGTGCCCCCTCCTGTGTCTGGGTGCTGGGGGTTGGCTGAGAGCTTTAGTGGCAATATATAATACTATGACTAGGACTGCCTGAGGTGTCTTGGACTGGGCTATGTTACCTGTACCAAGGCTTGGGTAGAATGTGTATTAAGTAATGATGTGAAATACCCTAACCGAATTTATATCGGGGCTGTATACTTGTCAGCTTGAGTTTGGTTTTAGTTGTTTACTTTAGTATGAGTGCCTGTGGTATGTGGCTAAGGAAACGTTATCTAAGGCGTGGGTGGATGTGTGCAGCTGTGTATTTATGCAGATAATAAATATGAAATTCCCTTAGAAAATTAGTGTAATAAGTATTAATACTAATTCATATTTTTGTTCATGTCAATAGTATTAGTACTAGGGGTAAAATTTTCATCAGAAATCCTCTACGCGAGATATGAGCGATCTTACCTTCTCAGGGGTGTAATTAATATTAGTAGCTGAAAAACAAAAAACAACAACAACAACTGTAATCGAAGTTGTGGATTAAAGATTTGATGATCTTAATCTGTAGCGATAAATTGAGCGATTTATATTTTTTAATGTAAGATTCCCAATTACTTTAGCTGAAAACAACAACTGATATTAATCTGTAGGATATGATGTCTTGGATGAGTAGTGGAAGTTATAATTGAAAATTTCTTTTGCTTAAAAAAACAACAACAACAACTATAACGTCAGTTGTGGTCTGTAGGTGTCTTTTGTATGATCATGCTATGATATTCGATGTGTAAAAATAAATGACGGCTGCTTGGGATGGTACGACACATGAAATCATTAGAAGTAATGGAAATTAAAGCATTAGAAAAGGTGGCCAGGCGGCTGGTAATTTGATATCTTGCGTAAACAAATACGTCCGAGTAAAGCAGACAAATTGAGCGATTAATGTCTTTTTTTTTGTATCTAGGAGTTTGTATTGAAAAGTCTTACATTTTATGACGAATTGTTTTTTATTATCAATAAAATTTCTCAATCAGTCATGCTGTTATGAGATTTGATTGACCCCGATATCATAGTTCACATGAAGCTGATAAGAATATGATAATTTTATCTTCATACTATTGAAGTGATCACATTATTTTCTTACCATTAGGTTGAGAGTGGGTTTAATTAAATGTTTTGATGAAAGAAGGTGTTGTTAGGATATGAATGTAGTATGATATCTTGTCTTAGATGAGTAATGAAAGTTGTTTGGGAGCTGTGATCACAGTCGAATAATGTAAACAAATTCGCACAGCAGCCGAGTAAAGTAAACAAATTGAGTGATTTATGTTTTTTAATGTAAGATTCCCAATTTCTTTAGCTGAAAACAACAACAACAACATCAACTGATATTAATCTATAGGATATGATGTCTTAGATGAGTAGTGGAACTTATAATTGAAAAATTTCTTTTGCTGAAAAAAAGCAACAACAACAACTATAACGTAAGTTGTGGATTAAAAATCTTTTATAAACAAGAGTGATCATGCTATGATATTCGATATCTAAAAATAGATCACGGCTGCTTGGCATGTTAAGAAACATGAAGTAATGGAAATTAAAGTCTTATCAGAAAATTTTCGATGTAGGGATGTGTGTATTGCAAAGTCTTAGGTTTTATGAAAAAATTGTTTTGTTATTTTCAATAAAATTTCTTTTTGGGTGGGTTAAATTTAAAACTTTGATGACCTATGATATCAATGTGAGGTGATACTAATATAGTATGATATGTTTGCTTAGATGATTAGTGAAAGTTGTATGGGTACAGTAAAAGACTTCTCATCAAATTTTTGGTGATAAGGTGTAATGGCATGACCAGTGTTGCCACACGAAATCTTTCTAGAGTACCTTGTTAGCCTAGCCTGAAAGTGTCCATAGTGAAGATCGTAGTAGGGGGTTTAGAGTAGGTACTGTAAGTTATGTATTAAGTTAAAAGTTTTGATGTATGGTATTTGGTATTTATCTCCTCGAAATGGTGTTGTACGAGTATCAGGAAGGTCGGAAAAAAGTTGATAATGCTTCAAGTTCAATAGTGAAGACCTCGATGTTGAGAGTGTGTATTTGGAATGATATAATTCTAGTAGGATATGGAAGTATTATTTATTCATCTTTAAATCTTACCATGAAAGTAGGTTGGGAGTTGATTAAATTAAAAGTTTTAATGAAAGAAGGTTGAGTTATTATATTAATATAGTATAATATTTTGCCTTAGATGAGTACTTGAGAGCTGTGAGTAATATGTGGAATATGTTGTAGATGAGTAGTGAAAGTTGAAAATATAAGATTTCCAATTTCTCTACTGAAAAACAACAACAACTGTAAATAATATATACCAAATCAATTTTTCACACAATATTTATCCACATCAAATTCATTATCTTTTTTATATCTTAAGTTATAAACTTTTTTCTCTGTATTTCACATCCAAAAAGCGATCCAGAGCAAATGTCTGTGTTAGGCTATGAGAATTCGGCAGCAAAATCCCATGATATTTCTTATCATCTGTCTTGCTCTAACACATTAGGAAGCTTTAGTGAACATCTCACTCGGGACTTGGTCATATACTTCCTAGCTGTGGATATGTATGTATGTAACACTGAGATGAATTAATGTAATGTTGTGTAGTGTAAAAGAAAAACTTTCATGGGTGATATGGGGATTGAATCGATGTATGTTATGCACTAGATTGGTGGTATATGTCCTTATTTGATTGAAGCAAAATAGTTTCACGACTACCTTACCAAGATTTAAATATAGTTGAAATTCATAAAAATGTTGAATCGATGTTAAGAACATGTTAATACTTGTTTTGAGCACGAGCAGTGGAATTCGTGATCATTGCAGCATGTTATGAAATTCAATATCTAAAAATAGACCACATGAAGGTTATTGGGGTGGAAAAAAAAACATGAAAGCATTAGGTTGAGAGTGGGTTCAGTTTAAGGCTTTGGTGAAAGAAGGCGGTAGTAATAGGAGGCATCAGTCAATTTTGGTGAGCCTCAGCGATAGCTCAAATAAAAAATGTCAACCGCGCTAATAAATGAAAGTTTTTCTAGTAAAAAGATTGGTACAAAAGGTATATGGAGAGCTGTATTGGACAGACTAAATCGCCGAGAATGTTACTTGAAAGCCACCAGTCGAGGTGGAGAAAGTACTCAGCGTGTAAGAAAAAGTGATTTTGTAAAGTAGGAGGAAATAAAATTAGTATTCACAGACAGAATTAGAGCTGGAATTATTGTAAATATAAACCATACAGATCCTAAGCTATTTATACAGAATGCTGGTGATTTATTTATACGACGTTTTAAGAATATTGTACAACTCCATCTCAATATTAAAGTTAATACAAAGTTGTTTGCTGATTTTGCTAAGGATATCGGTGACAATGAAGTTATAAAAGATATTAAATATTTACAAGCAAGAACTGCTCCAGTCAAGGTAGACGATAATTTAAATGAGTGGTATAAAGTTAACATTTTGGATTCAATACTCACTCAGCTGGATGAGTTTCGAGAAAAAGATAGCGACTGGACATTGGACTCCATTATATATTTAGCAGTACATATCAACAAATTTGAACAGCACCGAGGATCTTCGTACATACCTCTACCGAAGGAGATTGCTTTAAAGCAAGCTTGCATTAAGCACTATGCCCTGGAAATATTAACTCCTCCAGGACATCATCATATCCACATTATTCGACTGTGCTAAATTTGACTTGAATAACATTTCCTATGACGCTTGAACAGATTAAACAATTTGAGGACCAGAACGATATATCAATAAACGTATTCATCCTAAAGAAAGAGCGTTCCTTCACCACTGTTCTAGTTAGACCAACGAAACTCAAGATGAAGCGACATGTGAATCTATTAATGATACAAAATAATTATGAGCAGGATGATGATGATGATGATGATGATGATGATGATGATGATGATTATGATGAAAGTAATAACAGGTTTCATTTCTGCTGGATTGAAAATCTTTCACGGCTTGCATGGAAACAAACTTCAAAACATAAGGTTAGATTGTATATATGCGATAGATGTTTGTTCTATTTTTATTCTGCTAAAGAATTAGCATCACATATTTCTGAATGTGAGAAAGAAAAAATTAATATTGAATTAAGGAAACCCAACCATAGAATTAAATGTGAATAGCACAACGAATACTCTACCATTGGGAAACATTACTTAATTCCATCAGAGAAACAAGGAGCAGCCGCAGAAAACATATGATCTAAGTCTAGTGTATTGTAAATAAAAAAATGTATTACATATAGTTATAATTCCATTTATTGAAGTAATTTGTTTTAATTGTATTATAGTCCAAGTCTTAAGTCTAAGTCTATTGGAAAATAAAGAATATGTTAGAGTTATAGATATATTGAAATCAGGAAGCCCAACAATAGAATGATACACTAAGAATTAAATGTTAATATTTTTTTTAATTTATAATAAATCAATAATGATATTTTATATATGTTATTCTTTTTATTCAATTTCCCTGCTAAGTCCAGAGCTCCTGAAGGTATTCTTTAATAATACTCGTATTTGCCTACTACAGAGGGCTCTTAATCAGGCGATTGAGCCTTTTACCCAGAATGCTAGGTTGAGCGTGAGCGTGAGAAAATACGTTGACATGTGGGCTTGATCTTGGTCTCTGGCATCACCTTTGAAACCGGAAGGGTATTTTGTCCTTGACCTTGATCCAGAAGTGTGTGTCTTGGCGGCTACAACCTTAATCAACTACGTCACAGGGGACTCTATACAGCTTTTCAAAACAAATTTGATAACAGATAAACAGCTTTTAAACAGGTCTGATAACAGCTTAACAGCTTTTAAAACAGCTCTGATAACAGCTTAACAGCTTTTCAAACAGCTCTGATAACAGCTTAACAGCTCTGATAACAGCTTAACAGCTTTTTAAACAGCTCTGATAACAGCTTAACAGCTTTTAAACAGCTCTGATAACAGCTTAACAGCTTTTCAAACAGGTCTGATAACAGCTAAACAGCTTTTCAAACAGCTCTGATAACAGCTTAACAGCTTTTCAAACAGCTCTGATAACAGCTTAACAGCTCTGAAAACAGCTTAACAGCTCTGATAACAGCTTAACAGCTCTGATAATAGCTCTGATAACAGCTAAACAGCTTTTTAAACAGCTCTGATAACAGCTTAACAGCTTTTAAATAGCTCTGATAACAGCTTAACAGCTTTTCAAGCAGGTCTGATAACAGCTTAACAGCTCTTCAAACAGCACTGTGGGAAGTTGAATAAAAAGAAGGCCATATATAAAAAATCATTTATTAAAAATTAAAAAGTATTAATTCTTATAATCTTATGGCACAGAGCTGTATGTAATCAAAATTTCCTCTGTTTGATGAATCTGCCGTTGAAATCAACATCTGCCTACAGCGTAAGTTTTCATGATCCTTTATGAGCTCTCCAAGTATACAAAATGAGAATTTCTAGTGCTAAGTTAAATCGCAATTCTTAAGGCATGCCTCGCAATTACTTTGTGTCAATGTTTGATAGAATTTATATAGCCTCACAACTTCTTTTAGGCATCTAGCAACACCACAACATTCACATGTATCTGGTCCATCCGTTGAATCATCACTTGACCAAGGGCAGCTTATATAGTGCTCACCAAATTTTGAGTCAACTTTTTCAATATTTTCATATAATTTTAAAAAGTTATAGCATTCTTGGATTTGTTTCTTATGCTCATCAAGTTAGATGTTATTATATTCTCTTAAAAACTCCTCAATATCCATCTTAACAGTCCAACATTCGGGAGAACACTAACCAAATTCTCATGCAATTTTCTTTTCCCTTTTTAGATTTTGTATAGAACATAACAGATTCTTATAAAATTGCCTCCTGCCTGGTAGATTTTAGATAGAATATACTGTTACCAAATTCTTATAAAATTTTGTTTGCCACTATCTATTTTTAGATATTATAGAATATGCTTTCATCTAGAACAGATTGGAGAAATTGGTTCTCGGCTTCGTTTTGGAGACATTAATTTTTAAAATCGCTATATACTCTAACTAACAGAAATTTATATCCCGATTTTTTATATAGAACATGTGGATTTATATAAGGCTTACACATCATTTTGTTTTGAACATACTGTTACCAGATTCTAATAAAATTATCTTTGCCTGTTAGATTTTGTATGGAACATACTGTTACCGGATCCTTACCAGATTCTTATAAAATTTTCTTCCGCTTGTTAGATTTTGTACCGAATATACTATTTCTTCTACTTTTTAAATTGTGCACTGAACATGTTACCAGATTCTTATAAAATCTTCTTCTGATTGTTAGAATTTGTATAGAACAAACTGCCACCAAATTTGTATAGCCTTTCATTTTGCTGCTATCTATTTTAAAACTTAATGTCAACTTAGAGGCTACGAGTCCGAGATGAAAAATAAGCGAACTCCAGAAACAAAATCGAAATCCTATGTTAATTCCCTATGCTGGAGAGTGCTGAAAGTGATCTCGTATCCCCAAAATGATCTCGTATCCCCAAAATTCGAGATGAAAAATAAGCGATCTCCAGCAACAAAATCGAAATCCTATGCTATTTCCCTATGCTGGAGAGTGCTGAAAGTGATCTCGTATCCCCAAAGTGATCTTGTATCCCCAACATCCAAGACTCAATGGTGCACCCAAGACACAGTGGTGCATCCAAGGCACAATGGTGTATCCAAGGCACAAACAAAGGGTGCAGTCAAGATCAAATGATACATCCCGGTAGTACCGATTAATTCCGCTAGGGTGCAGTCGAGACTCAATGAAACCAAAAGCCTACATTTAGGCGCAACACATATCTATTTAAGAAAACCGTAGTACGGGAGCATGCTGTTAGTACCGGCTAATGCCGCTAGGGTGCAGTCAAGATCAAATGATACATCCTGGTAGTACCGATTTATCCCGCTAGGGCGCAGTCGAGACCCAAACCAATACAACCAAGACGCAAACCTACATTTAGTATGGGCTCAAACCACCTAGCGACGGTGGCACCATCTATGGCGAAATCCTGGAGGCATAAAAAAGTGGTCCAGAAACGCCATAGTATATCTTACAGTTGTCATCGCCAGAACAAGAGTCTTGTCTTAGACGTTGCAGTGTTAACAAGTGAAAGTAATAAAGAAGCGAAAGAGTGTAATTAGATTGCGATAATTGAAAGTACAGTGTTAGCGATAATTAGAGTTGAGTTGATTAAATGAATGTTTGTGAACTTTATATGATTTAAGTGTAATAAAGAACTTATATATTAATTATTTAATATTGTGTTTTAAATAACGAACCAAAGGCCAACAATACTTTGAAACGTAATTTTAATATTAATATATTACTAAAACGTTGTTTGGGGAATTTATTAAGGAAACTGGTGACAATGAGGTTATAAAAAATATTAAATATTTTCAAGCAAGAGCTGCACAAAACTTTTTCTTGATGGTCCCAATAGGAATATCTCTGATTTTCTCAGGGGGCTCGGAAGGAAATAATGTAGAACTGTGGTTCGCATCATCACCGCACCGGCCACAGCCCGCTTCACGCTCATCTAACAAAGATGAGTTGTTGACAGCCCTGAGTGTCTGTCCTGCCTGACAGGAGTGCCTGAGCCAACCGAACACTTTTTGTGTGCTTGTCCGGCCTTCGCTCGGAGCAGGCTGGATACTCTAGGGTCTGCCCTTCTATCTGTAAATGAGCTGAATAGCCTTCCTCACCAAGATCTGATGCGCTTCATTAAGAGGACAGGAAGGTTTTGATGAAGGGACTTCTAGCAGGACAAAAAAAAGCAAGAACTGCCCCGATCAGTGTGGATATGAAAATTTAAATGAGCGGTATAAAGTTAACATTTTATATTGAATACTAACGCCGCTAGAAGAGTTCCAGGAAAAAGATAGTGGAAGAATTATACAAAACTTTTTATTTTGACGATTCTAAGTTGAATTATTAAATTAAGTATCGTATTTAATAATTTTACTTACAATCGTAGAAATAAAAAGTTGTCTAAAATTCTTCTCATCAATCAAGATTAAATAAATAAAAACTACAAAAAGATACTGGCTGGGCACTGCATTCCATAATACATTTAGCAGTACATATCAATAAATTTGAACAGTTCCAAAGATCTTCTTATATACCTCTATCAAAAGAGATTACTTCTACGCAAGCTTGCATTAATGTAAAAAATAATGAAGAAGCATGATTTATTGTACCTGCAGACATGATGACAAACTCTCATTTCATATCGAGGCAAGAATTTATCAACAATGGTTTGCATTAAACTTGCAAAAGATTGTAATTGGTTTGTGAATTGATGCCGCCACACAGATGTACTGGAAAAGCTCAACATCAGGCCAATGCAACCATTGACTAAAGAGGAAAGGCGTTTTCCCATGGAAAATACTTGCGATATATATGTGAAAAAGCGTGAAAAGCAATGAGGAACTAGTCCGGGATCATTGCCTTTTAATAGATAAATATCGAGGACCAGCGTATTGCTCCATAATTCCAATCAATTTTCATATTTTAATTTTTAACAGGTAAATACCGAAGACCAACGCAAAATGCATGTAATTTCATCGATCAAGATAGCTACAGATTTTCCTGGAAATGTGAATCTCTTACCAATAAATAAGGAAAGATACATTTCGTCCACCAAGCATGTTGAAGGCTGCCATACAAAATTCAGATTCATCGATTCCTTCCGTTTTATGTCAGAATCTTTTGATAAATTATTATCATTGCTATCGATGGATAAATTAAATATTACAAGAGCTGTATGGCAATGTTTGAATGATGAAAACATTAAACATCTTACGCGTATTGATGATTGCGATAAATTGGTTTTGCAGTACTTACCAACGTAGGAAGCGTTCTAGGTTCTACAATAAAATGACTGACAGTGATATGTCTCCTGATAATTACAGTCATGCTGAAAAGGTTTGACAGATAGGTATTTGAAATACAAACACTTGGTAAATATTAAGATTTATACCTTAAAACTGATGTTCTCTATTGGTTGACATTTCTCAGCTTAGAAAAACTCTGATGTCTATCGCATTGTTTTCCTGCTTAACAATTCTTAAGAAAAAATTTGTAGTAAATTCCCACATCTTCGTCAGTCGTCATATTTGCAAACCTTGACTATTTTGCAAAGATGTAGATATCTATTGATTTGATTCGGTTAAAAGGGGGCCTTGATGAACTTTTTCTTACCTCCAAATTAGCAAAGCTTTAAAGGAGTGTAAGAAGGACATCCTCGAAAAAAGGGATACTTTCCTATGGGTACAAAATCACAGATGTATTCCGGGAAAGATAATCACGAGATAAATCTGCATAACGTGTATAGGTAGTTCAAACTTCGGAGGCTCACGACTTTGCAGTAGCAATCAACAACACATTTTATTAATCGAATTGTGGTATGGGCCTTTTTCTCTGCGGAAAATGCAGAAGATCGAAAACACTATAGCGTAACCCAAAGAGAAAAGAAATTTTTTCAAGCTTAGCAGATAATACACAAGTAATTAAAGTTTAATACAAATTTACACATAATATATTTAAAGTAGCCTTGAAAATGTATAATATTGTATAATCAATCGTGCAATTGGTCAGGAAGTGTAATAGATGTTAAAATCGGTTAAATATACCAATTTGCATAAAAAAAACATCCACTGAGCAGTAGTTAGTTAACATTCTCTTCAGCGGGTTTCTTGATTAATATTCAAATTAACTATCCTAAAGTTAGGAATCAATTACGTTAGAGATATTATAATAAATTGTCATTAAAACGTAAACAAATTATTTAAAAGTATACTTAATAAGTAAAAAATCTTCGAGAAAACTTCAGCAATTCTTACAACATGCCTCCATCAACTAAGTCAATTAAAATTTCTGACATTTTTTGTCTGCAAAGATCATTTGGCGGGAAATTTAACACGGGCGCCCCGGTGGCTTCATCCGATCGTCCACCATACAAATCCGGAGCATCTTCAGATGAACAAGTGCTAATTGGAATAATATCCATTGCTAATCCTAAGGCAAATTTTCCACATGCCTTCAATTCCTTTTGAATCCTACAATTGAGAGATTATAATTACAATGTTTACTTTAAAATATGATATTGTTACAAATCAGCAAATTTTTCTTCTGAATCACAAAATTCTGGTACAGGACCGAGTGCCTTCAAAGATTTATAGAACTCGTTTGTGTAGAGATTTATCAAAGATGATAAATGCTGATCTCTCATTGACTTTGTAGTACAACAGAAAATCAAATTGGATATATCGAGAGCTGGAGATCCATACCGAATCAATTGGAAGTCTACAAGGCTCATCTAAAGTAGAAAATATCACTGAATTAAAATTAAATATTGTTATTGTGAAATTTTCAAAATTACCTCAGCAACTTTTTCGGGGTCGTCATATTGAAACATGAAATTATTTGTCCAACAATCTCCGTGACAAATTACAGAAATAGGAGACTCTGTATTTACCAAAACAATCATACGCGAAAAAAACGAAGAGTTTTCAGTGAATTCTGCTAATCTCTGGACGTATTTTGAAGATTTTGGTAGAATATCTGATACCTGAAAGATTAAATTAGCTTCAATTTTATTATTTTTAAGTTTCCTTTAATTAGAAAATTTAGGGTATTTGTAATTAAATTTATAAAATAAAAGTATAAATAATGGAAATACCGTTTAAATTCTTAACGTAAATGGTCTAGCAATTTTTGAAAATTAAAATTTTGTTTTAACCTTTGTTTATTAAAATGTTCGCAAAGCTGAAAAAAGCTGAAAAGGACATTTAATTTGTTTCAGGCTGCGTTTTGAGGGCTGGTATAGCCTGGAAGTATTGTCGCAAAAAAGCGACGTTCCAGGGCTAAAACAAAGGGGTAGAAAAAATTCAAACATCCCCGAAAGCGAGACAATGGGCCCTATTCTGTCGGTAAAATTTTATCATTTTATGTTATGTTATGCCTTAAAATAAAATATTTCCCTAAAATCCTATTCTGTACCAGAAATTTTATTTTATTTTACGCATTATAACATAAAATATTTCCTGTTATGGAGCATAACATAAAAGATCCTAAGCAGCACATTTTAAAGGTATTTTGACACATTTTATGACAATGACATGCGTTAATTAACATTTGTTGTGCGAAAATTGTTTTAATTAAAAACTAAAATGTCCACCGAAATAAAAATTACAATTTTGTCAGAAATTGTAGAAATTTGCACTGGTGCGGTATGGTAAAATATAAAAAGTTAATTATATTTGCCTAGGTTTTAATTGTATGCAGAAGAGATCATAGGATACGATATCTTCGCGATTCCTACGATCCATGTGAGTTGTCCAGCCTTAGGGTTCAAAAGTTCTTCCGGCTGGATAATTAATAAATTTCTTATATTGTGATTTGTAAACTTATTTTGCAAACTTATGAATAATTCTAATTTATACTCAAAATGTTTCGTTTTAAGAAAACAAATTCAAATACTTATAGAGTAACTATAGCCTCATACCGGAAAGACATCTATTCCGTTCACTTTGAGTTAGGAATCTAAAATTGAACGGAATGAATGTCTTTCTGCTGCTTTGCATTTCTACGGACATGGTTCGTATCAAACTCCAGTCAGAAGTTGTCATATTTTAACACTTTTACACAAAAAGTATCTCAAGAGCTATTAAGAAAGCAGCTGCTTTCATAAATGATTATTTAGTGGGTGATTTGATAGAGTATCACGCAAATGTCAATTGACCAGCTGTTCAAAAAGTAATAGAAAACATAGCGGAATGGACTAAATATTTTATATTACGTGTTCATAAAAGAATTCATAAAACAATTTTATGGAGCCACGACAGAATACGAATTTTTAAAATATTTTATTTTCATTTTATGAAGAAGGGTTTTTTTCGCCATAAAATAACATAAAATATTATTTTATGAAAAATTACAGAATAGGGCCCAATATATTTGTCATGCATGCGGATCGGAACATATCGGACACAGCGCTATATCCACTTGCACAACATATTGGTTGAAGAGCTACCAGCAACCAAAAGAAGGGTAAGTTTTTTCCTATTCATTGGTCGCAATGAATAGGAAAACGGCAGGAGTGAAGAAAGGTATGGGACAATAATGTTGCACAATATTTTCGATCATGTTTTGCTGTGGTGACGTATCCTGGAACATTTTTTATTTTTCCTTATCGCCAGTTTCACAGTCCAAGCTTAAGCCAGAGCTTAGCTAAGCCACGGTGGTGGCTTAATTCCAGAACTTAAGCCTACTCGGTTTCACAATACTCAGTAAGCAGAGGCTTAGTTAAACCGCAGATGAAAAATTTTAAGTTGTCAGCACTGCGGTAATTCTGAATTTTTAAAGGAAAATTGCCATTGTGAGTCCCGATGAATAAGAAGACATCAAAATAAAATATTGTTATTGTTAGAGCCAAAGCAAACATATTCATCATATCGTGTTACCATCATGCGCTCTTATCGGTGATAAGAGCGCAGAGATAATTAAGCAGCAGGGGTCACCAGTGTCACGAGCACAGGCAAAACATGATAAGGGCTTCAGTCCAGTACCAACCATTGAACCGATCACTTGAACTATACGTATTAATAAATATCATCTACTCTTGGAATCGGATACTTATCATTCCTTAATTTGTCTACTCTCCGATTTTGCTGCTTCAATCGATGTTGAGTAAACAATAAAACACCGAATGCTTGCTAATTTATGATATTTATTAAGTGATCGGTTCAATGGTTGGTACTGGACTGAAGCTCTTTTCACGTTTTGCCTATGCTCGTGAGACTGGTGACCTCTGCTGCTTAATTATCTCTGCGCTCTTATCACCGATAAGAGCGCATGATGGTAACACGATAGGCTATGATGAATATGTTTGCTTTGGCTCTAACATCTTCCCCCCCCCCCCCTTAACGAATGAGGATCATATGTAAGACGATCTGGCTCCTTGCGAGTTCTATTGGACCTTCGTAATTCTGGAATGGTAGATTGTCCATGCGTATTAGAGGTAGTTCCGGTGCTGGATGTTATGACTTCTTCTTGTCCTGTCATCTCTGCTTGGCTTCCTTCGGATTCCTTTTCAAGTTTTCCAGAGATTTGATACTCTGATCTTCTCTCTATTTCGCCTTCCTGGGAAGATAGTGATATTTCTGGACCTTGAGTCGTGTCCGTCAGTGTAATGGTCTGTCTAGTATTGGTTTCAGTCGTATGTCTATTGCTATTCGTTTTAAGAGTCATTTCAATTGGAATAGGTTTTAAATTATCGCATTTGGCTTCTGTTCTCCTCAGCTGATCAGCATGCCTAATGTGTTTATCGTTATCCATTAAAATTTTGTAATGTAAATCTCCAACTCTCTCCCAGACCGTACCGAATTTCCATTTGCAGCTTTTGTTGTTATAACAACGGGCTTGGACTAAGTCGCCAATGTGAAATTGAGTAGCTTTATGTGTTTCTGGTTGCAACTTTTCATTCATTTCCGTCGCTACATCTCTCTTCACAAGATCTATTCTCGTTTTGATCTGCCTCCTGAACATCAATTCCGATGGACTTACTCCCGTCGTACTGTTTGGTGTCTTGCGGTACTGCATCAGTAGTCTGCTAAGTTTTGTGCTAAGAGATCCACTCTCCTTCTCCATCGCCCTCAACCCTTGTTTTATCATTTGAACATATCTCTCTCCTTGTCCGTTTGTTGCTGGGCACTGCATTTGTGGACGATACCGTTGCATTGTAAAAATTGTTCGAATTCATCGGATCTGAATTGGGGACCATTGTCAGTAACGACTGTCCATGGTAGACCAAATCGGGCAAATTTGATCTCTAAGTATTTCACGACACGACTTCTCAATGTCGTTGTCTATGCCTTTCCACCAAACGTAGCTTCTGGCTAATGCTTCATTTTGATTACTCCAGTATGAGCTGAATGCAATTCATCAAGAATCTTCCTCTGTAAAGATTTTGGTATCATTACGCGAAAACCTTTAAATATGCATCCATCTTGAATGGAAAAGTCGGTGGTGGGTTCGCCGAAGGATAAGTGTTCTCGTGCTTGTAGGGCATTGTACATTTTAACACAATCTACATCTCTTTTTGTTGCGCTTTGAATGTCTTTCCTGGTTACGGGCAAAACTTCCATCTGGTTTATAAGAAACGAAGCCCCGCAATCCTATTCATCCTCACCTGATGGCTTCTCGGTCGGGAATCTTGAGAGAAAATCTGCATTTGCGTGTTTTTTTGTATCTCTGTACTTAATGTAGTAATTAAATCCAGACATAAAACTGGCATAGTGTAACAGTCTTAAGGCAGAGGTAGGCGGCAGTTCTTTTTGCGGGTGTAGAATTCGCGTCAATGGCTTGTGATCCGTTAGTAATGTAAATTTTCTGCCATAGCAGTACTGGAAAAACTTTTTTAGCCCCCCTGTTGCTTCTTTATCTATTTGCGAGTAATTCGCTTCGGCTTTCGATAAGGAACGTGATACGAAGGCAATCGCTTTTTCTGTTCCATTTGACATGATGTGCGAAATCACTGCTCCGAGACCAGTGGGCTCTGTTGCTAATACGAGGGGTAAACTTGGATCGAATGGAGCTAAGGTATGCGTATTTGTGGTACTTTTCTTTAACTGAAGATAAATTTTTTCGCAGTCTCTGCTCCATATATATTCGACGCCTTTCTTAAGCAACTCATTAAGGGGTTTTAATTTACCAGCCAAATTTGGTAGGAACTTTTGGTAGTAGTTTACCAGCCCTAAAAATGTTCTCAACTCGTTGACGTTCTCTGGTCTTTTACTATCCATAATAGCTTTAATCTTATCTGGAACTGGCTTAATGCCATTCTTATCGATAACATGACCTAGATATGTAATAGAGTCTAAAAGGAATTGACATTTACTCCTATTTACATGTAAATCGTTTTGTTTAAGGCGTTTGAATACTGCTGACAAATTACGGATAAGATTTAGGTAAGTCTCCCCCTGTACGATGATGCCGTCAAAAAAACATGCTACTCCTTGTAAATCTTGCAAAGTTGAATCCATATACCTTTGCCAGGTGTTAGGGCTAATTTTCATGCCGTACATAAGGCGTTTTACTCCATACGTGCCTTTATGCGTACTAATAGCTTGCATTAAGGAACTTTCGTAGTCCACTTCCATATGCAAGTATGCCTGGTGAAGGTCCAGAACACAAAAATGTTTTCCTCTGCTAAGTCTCGCTAAAATATCATCTACTCTTGGAATCGGATACTTATCGTCCCTTATTTGTTTATTTAATGTGACCTTATAATCAGCACAAAGACGAATCCTGCCATCTTTTTGAACAACAGGAACTACTGGCGTACCCCACGGTGAGTAATTCACCTTCTCAATAATGTTTGCTGCTTCTAGACAATTTATCTCGTCTTCTATTAACTCTTTTAATGCGTAAGGAACGGGCCGCAGTCTTACAAAAAGTGGTTCGGCATTTTCTTTCAACTTGAAAGATCATTTTGAGTTTGGAATTTTTCCTACTTGACTTACAAATAGATCGATCACCCATTTGTTTAAACTGTGCGCAGTTTTTATCAGTCAGTCGAACCTTTTATCTGTGAGTGTTTCAGATCCAAGATCATCATAGCCAAATGTTTCGACAGTCGAAACCGAGAATAAAAATCAACGTCACCCCATTTCTCGAAATGTTGCGGGCACCTTCATATAATTTTTTTCACGGGTCACACTTTGCGATATTATATGATACATTTCTTCGTCGCTTATATCCTCCGCATCAGATAAATAACTCATTTTTGTCTTAAACTGTTTGGTTTCTTCCTAAAACGTCAAATGGAATGCTGACACTAGCTTACCGTGTTGACCGTGCTCAAAACTGCTAAATAGATAACTATCGCTTGGAAAATTTCAATTTAGTTTTAAAGTATAACTTTTGAAATATGTACGTTCATTTAATAACCAACATTATAATATTTAAGCAAAATATGTATTTAGAAATAATCTCCATATGTATTTCACAGCAACATCTGAGGCTTACACCTTCGAGATGACGAGCTTAAGTTAAGTTTGCCTTAAGCTAGTGATTTCACTTAAGCCTTGACTGTGAAATCCAAATATTTATTAAGCCATCGCTGTGGCTTAAGCCTTGACTGTGAAAGCGGGCATATTGACATTTTGGCTGATTGAGCAAAGCGAGAAGAGATATGATGCGAGCATTGTTTCCTTAGAATTTTTGTTGTTAGTTTATTATGTTTCCTGTTTGCGGATTCAATGTGGTTTTTAAATAAGTTTTATGTAGGGTTGCCACTTGATTAGAATTGAAGGTACCAAAAAGTCTTCATTTTATGTACCAAAAATGTACCAGGGTATTTCATATTAACCAAAAACGTACCAAATATAGTTATGTCAAATATATTCTTCAATTAACAAATTCAAATGTTAAAATAGTACCTATTTGCTTTAAAAAATATAAAAATGTATTTCAACAAAAATATATGTACAAAAACTAAACTTAATTATTTTTTTTATTTTCAGAAAATAATATCACACTATTAAAAATTGTTGAGGCGATTACGGGAGCTGTGAAGTTTGAGTCATCACTTATTAGTACTTTACGGTGATTTCTATATCGATGTGGAGAATGAGACACGAAGACACCCCCCCCCCCCCTCAAACGTTTAGATTTTGATTTTTTCTTGTTTTGTCAAAAAAGATTATTCTTAGCGAATGAAATGATAAGATGAGATAACATATGGGATATTCTTCTTTGATTTAAAAGTTACCGTCAGCGAGAAGAGTTTTCTGAAGGAATGTAATGGTCAGTTCAAAATTTTACATCTGTTATATGTTTGTGTACACTGCTATGGAAGAATATTATAAAAAGAAGATGATGGGAAGGGGCCATGTGGGAAATGTTCCATTTTTTTTTTAAATTGTACCTTTGTATCAAAAGTTTTAGTGCAATTTATTGACGAAAGTTATTTATTTTATGAGTTTTTTAAATATATTTTATTATGGTTTTTAGGTGACTGCGAATTCGTAAGCGTGGAAAGCATATAAGCTGATATCTTATGTTTTAACACAGTAAACTTATGATTGGACAACGAATCGCTTTTGGCTGGATTACATTATAACGCCGACGCCGGCGTGGTCGTCGTCGTCGTCGTCAAACGCCGAACAAAACGCCGGGCTAAGTTACATTAACACTGGGCGGCAGCGCCATATCTTAATTTCCCTTACATTTTACAGTTGAATTATTTGCTTGTAATCTCTGCCGGTTTGCAATAAAATTTTAAATAATAATAAAAAATATATTTTCTTTTCCTTCAAGTCCACATTTTTTTAATATAAAATCATTTATTTTCAGAAATTTAAATAGCGTTTCATTTTGTCATGTTTTTTCATAATAGATTTAGATCTGGCATATTGCCAGCAATGGAGCGCCAGCGTTAAATTTCGGATTAGAGATGGGTCGACAACCACGACGACGACGACGCCGGCGTGGGTAATGTAATGCATTTCATACATGCAGCACTGTCTCTAAATATTTTTGACATAAAACGACGACCACGCCGACGTCGGCGTTGTTAATGTAATCTGCCCATTTCTTAAATGTTGCATCGCATATGAATAGTTTAAGCGAAACATTTGATGATCGCCATGGTGATAAATATTCTTATCATCTTCCGTTTGATTTTCAATCGTAAACGAATAGCCATTTTATCGCATAAAAGTTATTTTATTATTGCCGGAGTTATATGCATAGCTATCGTGGACTACGCGTGAAGAATGGATTGATAAGATGTAATGAATTGATTAAATGGGTGGGATTGCTAGATCGATGGGATGTCTGCGAAGCGTTAATTGAATGGATATCTGGGATGATTGAATGGATGAGATTGCTAGGTGGATTGGATGGGATGGATTGAATGGAATAGGCATATATACATAGATGGATCGATAGAATTATTGGAGAAGCGTGATACGTCAGTAATGCAGCTGCAAAATTTTTCCACAACTTTTAAAAATTAATTAAAAATAGAAGCTTGTAAATATTTGAGAAAATAAAATATGATGATTTTTCAGAACCACATGCTCTATTATTTTGGAAAGATATTCTTTTACATTACATATTTAAAAATTTCAAAATTTTCAAACATTTTTTTTTTTTTGAAAACTTAAAAAAAGTTTACATTAACTCATTCCTAATATGATTTGCTACAATAAAATGTTTTGCAACTTCGAAAGCAACTCAAAAAGCATTACGAGACTAAAGAGTATAATTAAAGTCGAGCAAAATTTCACCCTTGACTTCTTTTATATAATTCGAAATCGAGTACTTTTTGGGAAGAAATATCGAATACATACAGCCCTTTTATAACACCAATACACAAATACTCTTCCAAAAAGTTCAAAGAAGATGAATTGATATCGAGTCGTTATCTGGATTCAATTTGACGATGCTTTTCCGTCGGTTTCGGCTAGAGATCAAGTCGAGAACGGCTTCGAGATCGAAGTCATACTTTGATTGAGCGAATAGCATTCGATTTGATCTCTAATCTTAAGGTTTGCAGGGCGAAACGTATACCGGTCATCTTTACTGGCCTTGATACCTTGGTAGAAGTGGAACAGTGCTAAGTTTAAGAAGCAAGCAGCGGTATTGTAGTCTCGAAGATGATATGTTTTTGGATCAATAATATTTTGCCCTTGATACTCAACATGTTGTTTGTAAAAGTTTAGTGTGTCGTCAGCTGGAGGATAAAGCAGTTGAATGGAGGATGGTAAATGTTGCTTCACGTTAGCCAGCTACTTTAAGAGTTGACACTAGTAGCAAAGTCTGAATAATTGCAATAAATGCAATAAATACACCTGGAGGAGTAAATTCTAAGTCCGATATTTCGTTTGCCATGCTTCGTATAAAGTTGATCCCATCTCTTCTGTATATTGTTTCATCTGGTTTCTTCGGCAGGAGTTGTGAAAGAGTGTTCATAATATGTAGAAATTGATTGATTCATTCTGAACAGATGCTGTGGCCGTGCATTATTCGCAAATGTCGTAAGTCTTTTGAGGCAATTGATAAGAAACACTGAAACTCATGCCTGCATAGTTCCATGTCGATATATACAATTATATTCGACTCACTTGCAATGATTCTCAAAAAAAATTCTTCTGGATTGAAGTTGTATACTATCTAAACAGATAGATTCTTAAACGCCTTTTATTCCACCTTTTTGAAGACTACTAAGTCTTCTTTGTTATTATTGATATCCTGCATGTATTTGAAAATCACTGATTTTGCCTTTCGAGTTCTTCTACAGTAGTTACGATCTAGAGCTTTTATGTATTCGAGTGGGGCTAACAAAATGTATATTCCTTTTTCTATCTTCTCAATGTCAGCAGTAAATGCATATCTTGGCAGTCGGAATCGTATGATAATAGAAAACATTATATCGTATTATTGGTCTGTCGTTTAATGAGGTGGCCTACCTTATTTTTGCGGATCAGCCAAACACTAATCAAGTTCTTGCAGACTACTTTCTGGCTTTATTACGCAATAATGCTGCAAAACGTACTACGATTGATCAATTTTATTGCATTCCACATACATATTTCATATGGCCCAACTGTTGATTTTATGGGAAGAGAATATTGTTCTCTATTTATTGGTGCTCAACTTTCATTTATTCGTTGATATGTGTAATTTTTTGAGTCTCGATTGCATTTACCAATCGCTCTTGCAATTGGGATAAAAGAGGTAAAAAAAAATAAAAAAAAAACAATCAACTGAAACTCTTTCACTTTATTTTATTGAAATCGATTTCTTCACTTCTCAAACTTTATTTTCACAAGAACAATTTCTTTTCTTAAACGAAGTACAATTAGTTATTTCGCGGCCGTACCGGAATATGATAAAAAGTAGACTAATTTAAATTTATTCTAATTGTACTCATTCCCCTCTTAACTCTACGAGCTTTTTTGTGAAAATTGCAGTTGCGGATTATATTTCACTTAAGTTTGATGATTTACCCGTGTGAAAGAATGTGTACGTTACCATTTTAGGTTTTTCTGTTTTGAATGAAGGGAAATTTATTATTCGGATTCTTAATAAATTTAAATTCAAGAATTATTTGTATGATAATATATGTGTAATTTTCAGGCGTAAGCGTGCTGTGAAAATACCGGATGATGGAATAAGGTGTGATGGTGTGATCGTGGGATAATTTAAGCACTGAACGGAATGGTAATTATTATATATGTATACGTTACATGTAATTACTATATTATAGATTTGTTTTCTGTAACTGATAGCCTCGCTTTGGTAATGCTGCAAAGAAGCTTTCTATTTTGTCCCTTTTATAATTCTCTTCAAATCGCCCAAATTTCTCTCTCAGGTAGAATGGTTTGTGTTCATGTGCTGTACCTGTCCAGAGAGCAATTTCAGTTTTAGAGTGGAATTCACATATTGGAATTTAAATTTTGCTGTCCTGTTTGCCTGTCTACACGGCTTGTGCCTTCACTGACTGAATCCGGTTCGTTGTCAGAGCCGGACTGATAAGACGGGCAATCAGGTGCTAGCCTGATGAGCCGCTAATATTTGGGTTAATCGCGACCGGACATATTTACCATGTACTCTGGTTGAAAGATGCGTCTAAAGTGGGAGGAGAGCTATGATTTAAAAATTCTTAGAAATGTCCCAAAACCTTTAAACATTGACAGGGCTCGGAGCCAATATAGAATATGGAAAATCTGCCATTCTCACGACTTCAAAATCATTTGGCATTATTTTTAGCATTATATAATTTTATTCGAAACACATGGAATTTTTATATCGAAAATGGCTCAACAAGAGTTTCCAAGCATTGCTATATCTATGTAATATTACTCGGAAAAGTTATCACATAACTCGCACTAATCTTGACCACATAGAAATTAATAGGTCAAAAGTAACTATAAATCTCTTAAAACCAATGGGAAAATATTTAAATTTGAAAGATTTTAATAGTTAGTCCAACGTGAAAGAAATTATAAAATTTTACTAGATAAAAGTCTTATTTCAATCGGATTATTATCCAATAAAATTAATATGATATTTCAATGTTGTTATAAACAATAAAGCGATAGGGAGGCTGACAAATTTATAATGTGCGTGAACTAGTCTAGAAGAATATAGAATTTATAGTTATTTATAATTTAAAGCAATGTGATGCCATTTAAAAATAATGTTGCGCAGGGCAGTATAATGTGATATCTTGTAATTACTATAGGGCTTCATATTCTTCTAATATGACAATTAGTAACTCTTATAGGATTATAGGATGGATGTGCTTAGAGATTGATTTTAAATGTGATACTTTGCCATTTTGGATTAGTCAGAAATTCAATTTATAGGCATAAATCTTAGTAATTATTGACACCTCTTATAGAGCATCGGTATTATATGTGAAAGACCTGAAGTGTTTTCGAAACTATAGTTATAATAATAATCTTAGCGGGTTATAATATCTTAGGAATTTTAAAAGGAAATTGCTGCCAGGTTTACCTTCCCGTATTTTATTTTGGTATGTTGGAGTAGTCAATGTGAAAACAATCTGTGACCTGTGAATGTTTCGTTTTTATCTCAAAATAGGTAAGCTTAATGAAAAGTTTATAAAAAATGTATGCTCCAAAGACCTTCGGATTAGGCATTGATGTATTCAAAAAATTAATTAAAAAGTATGTGGTAGAGGGGTTTTTTTATGTATTGATTATTTATGGTTTTATTTGTTTACTAAAAACTGCTACATTGATAATAGATTATGGGATGGATATAAACAGTCTTTCTGAAATGACAGAATCAGACATATCAGAAGTTTTTCCTGTTACGCAATTAGGATTAAGAATCAAATTTAGAAAACCATTAAACAAATGGAGAAAATCAGAAGTACTTTTTGAAAAATATGTAGTTCTCACACGCCTTATTAAATTTCAATAAATACAGGCAGACACATTTTCTGCTAATAGCAGTTACTCCAGAGAAGGGATTAATAATGTTTGTTCATCCCCATCAGTATCTTCCTGAACTTCATGCAATACCGAAATTTCGTAACATTATTCGTTATATCTACGCAAATGGGATGTTATTTCCAAAATTATTACAATGAAATTGAGTTGCTTTCATAAAGAGCATTGTGATACTTTACTAAGCGTAATTGTGGACTATTTCAGTGAAAGAAACCAAGCGATGACAATGAAAAACATTATCTACTTTAGTAAAGCAATAATTTTCCGCTTTCCAACAGAAAATGTTGTAAGTAAAAATTTAAATTTGGTTGAATTACTTATACTCCTCAAAGCCGAAGTGGGCATATTTCATATGGTAAGTGAGGGCTTCATTTATATGTATACTATCAAAGAAACTATATAACATATTTATATGTTCTATCTATATAAAATTGCCTATTACTTTTGATTACTTGTTTTCTTTATTTACTTTAGTTTTTGTTTAATTATGTAAAGTAACGTGTGCTTTTTAGTTTTGGCGAATATTACAGACAAAGTAGAATCCAAGATCTAGGTATTCTGTTGAAGCTTTTGATTGGTTCTTTAGGACTATTATTACTTAAATATAGGTCTAGGAAAATCCAGCAGGTAAATTATATGACAAGGCAGTTAATGCAAGATCTAAATTAAGAAAAACAAAGAAAAAGAATTAGTACACAAAATTAATTTAAAAACCCAGCAAACCCACTTCGTCAGGAGAATATTCCGAGAGAAATTTTTTATTAGAAATTTTTTTTATTCACATATTTATACTTGCAATGTTGACTGTTATCGAAGTTGAAACATTTTTTTTCATACAGTAAGGAAAGGTTATATATTATAGTAGACGTAACTTAATTTATTGTAAAAAAAAGTGTAAATATGATAACTCACTTCTAAGTTCTGCTACAAATTATGTAAATTCTAAATATGCACATGCATTCTACATATACCCGAAGCAGAAATACAGCAGAAGACTTGGTTAGCATACAGCTTTGAGCCTTGGGAATTAGTACAGGAAAAATGGGCAAATATATTTAATCTCAGACAAAGTGATATAAAAGGTATACTTATCGACTAATTGGTTTCTTCTCAAACACAGCATGGGTTATCTGGTAGTTAGACCATTCTATTTTATATTTTCTTTATATGTATCTTAGTTTTTCTTTTATGTATTTCATGCTTTTATAATTTAAATTTTTACTTTTAGTATTTAATTTAATACCACCCACAATTTCCTCATGCTGTATACATATTACTTTGAATAATTTACAATTATATTATACTTTATTCGTTCCTAGATTTGATGTGGATTTTAAACACCTCTATCCGTCCTCATCAGATTTATTACTTCAAAAGTGTGAAAATTTCTTACCTATAGTTTTGGACTATTTTAAGGAGCATATTAAATATATTTCTCTTTTGAAACAACTGGAAACATGAATGGAAAATAGTTAGTTATTTTTTAGAAGATAAAAATTATTTAACTATCTATTTGATTTACTTTAGTTCATGTTTCAGAACTGGACACATAAAAAATAAAATTAAAGCCTTCAATTGTTGATTCGCAGGGCAAAAGAAAAATCCGCATCTAGGGGTCTTACCGTCCAACCGATTATAGTTGTTGTAGGTAAAGATTTACAATCTTTGACAAATTTTATTGTAATTTATGATACACTTAAATATAAAGTTGCATAATTTTTGAAATGTTTACATTTAACTGTTTTCACATTCTGAATCTGGAATATCCTCTGGAGAGCAAAAATGTGTACCTTTTTCTTCAGAAGTATTTTTATGAAATTAAAAAAAAATTCTGATGTAATGACTTCAAACATCTAAAAATCTTTAAGTTTTTGGGTAGAAAATAGCAATAAGAAATATAAATGTATATCTGTTGTTTATGCAAAAGAGAAACTACTACATCTAAACTTTTAATTCATCATTTAAAAACATGATATTAAACATTTATCTGTTTTCGAATGTATTCAGTCTAATTTTTTTCAAAAATTAAACATTATACATTTAAAAGGCATCTAGATCGAGTTCATAAGAATAAATCATATAAAGACTAAGCTTCTTCCAACGTACGGTACAGCGCTCAACAATGTTGGCAAAAATAATTGTTTTCTTCAAAGTAATGGGCAACCCGAAATGGAAAAAGCAAAATATATAAAAACTTGCAATAACATACCTTTAGAAGAACAAAATAATTATCGGTTCTCTAATGCTTTATCTCTACATAACAAAAATAATTTCAGTAGGAAGGATATAAAATATATTACAGAAATAAATAATAAAACTAATATACAACCTCTATTACGCATCCTCCATTCAGCTATAATTCCCTTAATAGATGATCAAAATGAAATAAAAAATGCAACACTTCTAATAGAAAGATTAATTCATCCATTAAAAACTATAAACAGTGAAATGTTACACCATAAATTATGAAATAACCGAGGTCATATATGTACATATAACAGTTTTACGCAATTAGAAGCCAATAAAACTGGGGGAATTATTATACCTTTTTCTTTTCAATTTCTAAAGTCTACTCTAGAAAATATGAAACAATTAGAAGAAAAGGATACGAAACATAATTAATGGCATTGTATGGAAGGAAAAAATAAAGTCTTTCAAAGGTAAAGTTGTGATCGCATACTTATTTTATTTACGACTTTTAATAGATAAATCAATCCTTTAGGTCCGCATGCAAAGGACCAACAAATATGTGGTATGTACTACACTTTTCAAACGAACGATTAGGAGATAAATAATAAAAAACTGACTGGTATTCGAGAAAACTGTGTCTTTAACCGTCTGCCTTCTTTTCATGCCATCCACAATTTCACTTCTGACATCATGCATGATGTATTGGAAGGCGTTGGTAAATAAGACGTTTACAAAATTTTACTACATTATATAAATAATACAAAATATTTTACTATAGATATTCTTAATTACCGAAAGCAAGTATTTCATTACGGAGAAACTGAGATCGCAGATGTTTCATAGCCTTTACAATCATCCCTTTTGAAAAATTGTACTCTGAAAATGACTGCTCTTCCGTTAATGATTGGGATCTTATCCCAGAAAGTGATGAAGTTTGGCAGTTCTTTCTGTTATTGATCATTGATATTATATCATGCAGCCATTGATTTTGCTTTCAGATCTCCAACGCTTAAAATTATCAGTCGCAAAACATAATTCTCAATATTGTTTATTGCTCTATGAAAATCTTAAACCAAAATTTCATTTCTAGTACCATTATGCTACTGTAATATCCAAGTGCGGTCCATTGAAAAATATATGATGCTTTCGTTTTGAAGCGGTCCGTAAAGCATATAAGGACTACCTTTCCACAAATTCTAGGTCCAATATTCAGTTATGACTTTTGATAAAATCTAGTCTTAAATTTGCCTACTTGCTTCATATCTAATCATTTTTCACGAAAGATGTAATTGATTATGAAAGGGATGAAAAAACCAGTAAAAAATCTAGAATTGGTCTAAGACCAATTATTATGATACCCTAGATGAATGCCCGTATGTAAATTTGTATGATCACTTCTCTGTGCAAGTATGATTTTTGAAGTAGCTTTTCGCATATATTTCTAAAACGGTTCGTCGAACAGCAAAAATGGTTATAACCAATTTCATAGGATTTCATATTCTGTAGAACTTTTCGGTATATTAAAACCATATAGGACTGCTCGTTTTCACAGTATACGTAAAAATGCTAAATATTCATATGGCAACACCAAGAAAGGGTTGCCCGGTTTAGTCTATTTTTGAAATTTTATTTGCTGTTACTATGAAAACACGATGTACCAAATTTCAGCTGTTATGAATCCACTAAACCTACCATGCCTAACTACCTAATCTCGGATTCATAACGTAAATCAAAACACAAATCCCAAACGCACGTCATGCGTCTAGCAAAATCACGTTTTTACCTTTTATCCCAAAAAAGGCATTCCAAATCTTCTAAAATTCAATAAACTTGTTGCATAATCCTAGAATTACGAATTCCTAACGTAAATGCACAAAGTATACTTCCACAAACAATAAACAACAACCATCAGGTGTCAGATATTCTATCCCATTTGGCGCGTGCCTAAAATGATCATAAATTCTTCTACAAATGAAATATAATATGATCCGGCGCTAGTATTCGTTCAACGTAATGATTCATTCATGAAAGCAGACGAAGAAAATCGTCACCAGGCAATTAAGCCCAAATACGTGACTACGTCACCGACCGATCTAAGACCGGCAAAATTACCCAACAGGTGCACCTTTGAATGGCTGCACTTCGTTGCATTGGTAAAGTGACATGAAGTTTCATGAATTAATGAATTATGATGACCCTGAAATTTTGTTATGCATAGAATCGATCACCGAACTTACAGAAAATTGTTTTTCGATTCGATTTTTTTTTGGAATTTGTTATTTCCGCTCAATTTCCTGATTTTGTTATTCAAAACAGAAAATTGAGCGATCATCAATTTTCCCTTAGAAAATTGCTGAATTTTAGAAATTTGTGGAGGGGAGTATCATCCCCGTGTAAATCAATAATATAAATATGATGCGGTTGAACTAGGGAAAGCAGAGAGTATTCTTTAACCACTTAGGAGAGTCCCCCTACCAGAGGTAAGGCCTCCTAAGTTCTAGACAAATAAAAAGTTTTGTATAACAAAGTCTAAATAAGTGAAAATTATAAGTTATCGAGACAGAAGCCGAAAGAAAAGACTTCTACTATTAAAAATATAAATCTTTCAATTAATAAATTTTATTTTCCTAGAAGCAGTTTTTTTTCAATTTGCTTATATTGCGTTATACCTAGAGAGGTATAACTACGTATAACAAAATTTTGGTGGCAGCGGTGCAGATTTTGTAAAGGTTTGTAAGACCTGCAAAAAACCCACAAAACCCAGAGGAAGCAACAAGATTTAAAAAACAACACGAATGTGCTGGCCCAGAGCAGAATCGCCCCTAAGAATAGAGGAGCCCCTCTTTATTGACGGCATATTGGACGACTTCGTCTATTTTTCTGAAGACAGCGAAGACTTTGACCACCTAGAGAGCTACCTGGACGACTTCCTGGAGAGTTATTCTGGCCCCCAGGAGCATCTGAGCTACATCAGCCCTCCGGACGACAACGCCACGGATGGAGACAACTTGGTGGACCTGCTGATTGACGTCCTCATCGAGAACACCGACCGGACGCCCGAAAGCATCTACAGTGAAATCCACAGAGACATCCTGGAGCGAGAGGAAGAAGATACCTGGGACTTCGACACTTTTAATAAAGTATGGAACAAATACCACGACAATAGGAGTAACGTAAGTTAGATTAATTTTAATTTTAATAAATATATATATAAATTTTGATAATTATATTTAAATCTAGGCTAGATAATAAGTTTATCAAAAAAAAGAAAAAAATCAAAATCCTATATGTAAGTAGATAATGTAATATATATATATATACATACACTCTACTTTTTTTTGTCTCAGACCCAGTCACAATTTCTCTTCTCCTCTGGTCTAAATTTCTGTAGGTAAAGGTACTCTCTCCGGTGTTAGAAATTTTTTTTACGATTCTTTTAACATCGACAAACTCCTATATAATTTTTCTTTTGAGGAATATCAAATAAATTCCTAGCAAAGTGGAAGGTAGCAAAAAGGTTATAGTAACCAGATCGCAAAGAAGCGTTCGTGACACACTTCTATCAGGGTTAACTTCACACCGAAGGAAACACACTAAGAAAACAGCACAGCAAAAGCGATCACGGAATAGCAAAATGGCTGAGCCAGAAACACCCTTAATGACGCCAAGTCATTAATACCCGAATTCGACGGGAATTCTGAAAATTTGCATAGGTTTCTGAACCTATGCGAAATGTTTCAAAGAGAGGACTTAACAGAAGCCTCAAAAGCTCTTTATCTACAAGTGATAAAAGCTAAATTAGTCGGAAGGGCATACGACATTGTTAAATATACCGATATTAACAATTGGAAGGAGCTTCAAAAGGCCCTCCAAGATCAATTCCTAGAATCACGTTCTCGTATCTCTATTCAGAACGAAATTCTATCTCTAAAGCAAGATTCTAAAGAAGAGACTAAAGAATATGCTTTCAGAGCACAAAAATTATTGGCTATTTATAACGACGCCACTTCTAGCCTCACAAACGAGCAAACATTAAAAAATCTCTTATTAGAAGAGAATAAGAAAATGGTACTTAGAGCTTTTGAAGATGGTTTAAAAGACGATTATATCAGTCTCCTCACTAAAGCCAAAAGCCATACAGAGCTAAAAGACTCTATGAAATTCGCTATGGAGCAGGCTGAAAGAAACAGCGCTTTCAGTGAACGCCTCAATAGCTGTTCTAAGTGTCATAAGAAAGGGCACACTGCTGAAACTTGCTTTTCGTCCAAAGCAAGAACAGAAATCCCCAGACTCGTTTGTTCATACTGCAAAACCCCCAACCATCACGTTCTAGAATGCAGAAAGCGGCTATTCCAGCAACAACGGTACAGGCAACCTGTACACAATTTCGCGCCCAGACCGCAACAATATCCGCAACAGAATAGAGCTTTTCAATATCAGCAGCCGACTAGAGCTCCCCCACGCCAAATTCCCTCGTTTCCGCAAAACAATAGGCCTCCACAGCAATCTACATACTTACCACCTAACACGAATAATCCTAATAGAAATCCCAATATTAGGACCGCGAGCAATTGGAAAAATTCCAAAAAGCAAAGACCAACAAAGTCCAGAAATATGGAGAAATCGGAAAACGATCTTCGGCGAGACGAGTTAGCGGAGTCTCAGTCTCGCCTAAATCAAATGACTATCTCAGCAGATATTCATTCCCAACCAACAAATCGACCACAAAATTAAATCTCCCTTTAATAAGTGATCACCATACGCTAGTAGTGACGATCGCTAATTCGATTACTGCATTTCATACTAGCACTTTTCTTATTGATACAGGAGCTGAAATATCAGTCCATAAAGCCACTAGAGCACTAGGTGACACCCTAGTAAAACATCACTGTATCCTCACTAGCAGGAAAACCCTTGTCTACGCTAGGAACAGCTGAATGTAATTTTAAAATAAATGGTGATATATTCACGCACCGTATTCACATAGTAGAGGGAAATTTTAAATTAAAATACGACGGTATACTAGGGCATGATTTTCTTGATAAATTTTCATGTATAATCGATTATAGCAACAAATCACTAATATTAAAATCACCCATTAATCAAAATGTGGATTCAAATAAGAGGATAGATACACTTATCGAGTATGGAGGTTTGAAAGACCCAAGCTCAGAGGTATCTCCTCAAATAAGAGCAGATAATAGGTATGGAGGTTTGAAAGACCCAAGCCTAAATAAAAAGCTCAATAAACAGACCCCTTCAAAGAAAGGCGAGTCTCATCATATTCAAGCAAAAACAAATAAATTAAATAAACAGACCCCTTCAAAGAAAGGCGAGTCTCAAAATAATTCTATAAATAAAGAAACTAGAGCAAATAAATGCAATGCCAGCAGTATTAAAGTACCGCCTCGCACTCAATTGGTAGCCAAAATAAGAATATCACAAAGAGGTAGTTTTCTTTGTGAACACCAAGAGTTGAAGCCAGGATTGTTACTTGGAAGTACACTCATAGAACCTGATCAAACAGGTCATGTGAAAATCCTCCTACTCAACTCCAATCAGCAAGATGTTACGATAAGTGAAACGGAAATTCGACCACATTTGCATGAGTTACGGAATTTTGATATTATTAAATTAAACTCGCAAAAGGATCCTATTCAAGAGAGACTCTCTAAACTCACATCTGAGTTAGACCTCTCACACTGTAACGCTGAAGAAAATCAGTCCATCCTAAATATTTGTCGTATGTATAACGACATATTTTATTTAGACGGAGATTTTCTAACTTGTACCAGTGCAGTTAAGCACGAAATTCCTTTGCTACCAGGAAAACCTACCGTTAACGTTAGACCGTATAGGTTGCCAGAAGCACAACGTAACGAGATTAACAAACAAATTAATAAAATGCTTGAAGATGAAATAATAAGCCCTAGTTCAAGCCCATGGAACTCACCATTATTGTTAGTTCCCAAAAAACCAGACGCAGCTGGTAATAAGAAATGGAGAGTAGTGATTGATTTTAGGCGTCTCAACGATATCACTGTAGGAGATGCATTCCCCCTCCCTAATATAACTGACATTTTGGACCAACTAGGGAAAGCTAAGTTCTTTAGTACCTTAGACCTAGCAAATGGTTTCCATCAGATTCCCATGAATGGAAACGATAAAGAAAAGACTGCGTTTAGTACACCTTACGGGCATTATCTTTATAATCGAATGCCCTTTGGTCTAAAACGAGCTCCAGCCACTTTTCAGAGGCTGATGAACAACGTGTTGGTAGGATTGCAAGGCATCGAGTGTTTTGTTTACATGGACGATATAATCGTTTATGGATATTATTTAACAGAACATAATTCTCGACTCCAGCATGTTTTTGAGCGGCTCAGGGAACATAACCTGAAGTTGCAGCCTGAGAAATGCCATTTTCTCAGCAGACAGATAGCCTATCTTGGCCATTTAGTCACTGAAAACGGAGTTTTGCCAGATCCTTCTAAGCTCGAAGCAGTCGAACATTATCCAGTACCTCGAAAAGAAAAGGACGTAAAATCTTTTCTAGGTTTTGTCGGTTATTATCGTCGATTTATCCCTAACTTTGCCAAATTGGTCAAACCTCTCACTACTTTGTTAAAAAAGGACATTCCTTTCAAATGGGACGCTTTTTGTGACGAAGCGTTCAAATTATTGAAGGAAACATTAACTAATTCTCCTATTTTACAATTCCCACGTTTCGACGAAGAATTTATTGTAACGTCGGATGCAAGTGAATTCGCAATCGGCGCAGTACTATCGCAAGGAAAAATTGGTATCGATAAACCTACATGTTTCGCCAGCAGAACGCTAAACCCTGCTGAGACTCGATACTCAACAATTGAGAAAGAGTTATTAGGAATAGTATTTGCGGTTGAACAATTTCGTCCTTATTTATATGGTCGCAAGTTTACTATAGTCACCGACCATAAACCCCTCACGTGGCTCATGAATTTAAAAGATCCCACTTCCCGATTGATGAGGTGGAGAATCAAATTAGAAGAATATGACTACCAAATCATATATAAACCGGGCAAAGCAAATTCAAACGCCGACGCACTCAGTCGTGCTATACCTGAAACAAAAGCTATACAAGCTATTACTAGAAGTCAACAAAAGACTCAAGACATTAAACAAAGTCACGATTCTACTCCGATTATCATAGAGGAAAACCCTCATAACCTACTGCAATCTAGAGGCATAAGAAATAAGTATTTCATTTTACCTATCAGGAATATTTTCAAGAAATTTAAAGAACACATTCCTACTGATAAAACTGTGGCCATTTCAATACCCATTATTAATGCGCCGAGTTATCTCGACTTAAAATTACTATGCGCCGAGGAATTTCAAAATGCCAATAAGAAGCCTATCCTTTTTTTCAACAAAATAATTCAATTGGAAGACCCCGTAATTATCAAACAAGTCATTTCAGATTATCATATCACTCCTTTAGGCGGTCACCAAGGAGAAACAAAAATCATCAATAAATTAAAGAAAATTTATTAATGGCAAGAGAAAGGCTTATAAAGAACAAGGAAAATTCCAAGTCTTATTATGATAAGGCTACAAAGCAAAAAACAATCGTAATTGGTGATAAAGTATTGATCAAAAACCACACTAGAAAAAATAAGTTAGCGCCTCTATGGGAAGGCCCATACGAAGTGATAGATACCACTTCTGCAGAAAATTCTATTGTGAGAATCAAAAATAAAATTAAGAAAATTCACAATAACAATCTGAAACTATTCATTGACTAACTCCCAAACATTCAATTCCTCCCTTCAGATCAAAATGAACTCACTCATCAACTCATTCGTTCGTGGACTTATTGTATTATTGGCTTTATGCGTCAGCCAAACTAGTGGAACTCAAGTTACACACTTCTCAGCAACACCCGGAATCTACTTTGAGGAATTCGGAAATGCACAGCTCTACAGCAATACATGGAAATTAGTTATGTATTACAATTTAGACAATTTTTATTTTGAACTAGAATTATTGCAAATGCAAGCAGAGCAAGCGGAAGACTTATGTCATAATATTACAAAATACTCAGGCAAAAATCACTGTGAAAACCAAATAAACACCCAAAGATTGATCTTAAATGAAATAGATCAGATTAACGAAATTTTGGAACCCAAAAATTTGAAAAGCAAGCGAGCTCTTTTGAACGTCATTGGTAGTATTAGCAAATCTTTTTTTGGGACGCTGGATGAAGAGGATGCTAAACACTATGATGAACAAATACACATACTAAGAGCTAACGAAGACCATCTCTTAGAACTACTGAAATCTCAAACCCTGATTGTCGACAAAACTGTCAATATTTTCAACAAAACCTCAACGGGAATCCAAAAGTCACGAAGTCATTTAATCAACTCGCGACAGATGTCAACGAAAATTTCGCAATATTAGACCTAGAGAACATTCTATCCATCACAATATTGTCTTTGATGAGATACCAAAATGCCCAAAAGGCCATTTTAGAAATGTTATTAGACATAAAGCACGGAACTCCCAATCCGCTCATAATAACCCCATATCAACTTGAGCATCTCTTATCCACTATTCGGAAGAACCTTCCGTCGGGTACAACCTTACCTGTAGCCACTACGCAGAACCAACTCTTAGATCTATATAGAGTTAGCCGTACAAGTACCAATAAAATTAATAATTTAATCATAATAGAAATTAAAATACCCCTACCCTTAAATACAGAATTCCAAATGTATAAAGTAATCCCCTTACCTACCCTAATTAACAATTCATTCATTTATATAAAACCCACTACCGAATACTTGTTAGTCATACTAAATAGGGAAAAACACTATCCCTCTAGTAGTGAAGACATTACAAAATGTTTGCAAAAAACTCCTCATAATTACATTTGTCAAATAACGCATCCAATCCATAACTTAAATGCGAAGGACAACCAATGTGAAATGGAGTTATTAAGGCACTCTCAAACGCCTCCCCTATCATGTGGAATGAACATCTTAAACATTTCCACCTTATGGATACAATTATCCAACCCTAACAAGTGGTTATTCAGTTTGAAATCTCCTCGAACTGTAGATAATATTTGCGGTAACAATATCGAACCAATTACGATAAAGGCAACCGGCATTCTACAAATATCGCCCAATTGCTATATAAGAAGCGATGATCAAACGCTCTATGGACACTCCGAAAAAATTTCAATCGCTGAAAAATTCTATTTGCCATCGATCAATCTAACAAACATCACCCTCGATTATCATAAAATTAAGTATAATCCTCCAAATACAATCACTATAAAAAATAGTGAACATCAGGCACCTTTTGAACTAAGCCAAGATATAAAGACCTTAGAAAAGGCTGAAAACAAAAATCTAATTAACGTGACAGCACACGATATTCACCATTATTCCATTATCTATATAACGATAATGATCATTATAATCATATGCGCTATAAAAATAGCCCTACCCTATCTAAAAGCTAAAAGACTTAAAGCGACGGACATTCCACCTCCATCAATTCAAGAGAGTGATAACGAAAATGAAAATGAAAATAATAAAGGAACCACTAAAACTAATAGATTTCCTCTAACCAGAGCTTTACCTTAAAAGAAGACAAGGTAGAAGAGAAAGAAAAATACAAATTTCCTTTTATTATTTAAAATGAGCATATATATATATATTAACAATCAAAAAAAGAGAGAGGGTTAAAGCTAAGAATTATATTTACTCAAATACCATTAACTCGAAAAATTTTATATATTATAAGAAACATAAATTTTGTTAATCTAAGAAATACATTTACTGAAATACTAGTAATTTAAAATATTTAACATTTATGTTGCTACATGAACATAATTATAAACTAAAATTTGTACTAGAATCTATCCTACATTAAGAAAATACGTGTTAACCAAAAACTTCTATAAGCACAACTATCTAAAATTATAAGTCAAAGAACCTAGATAATAAATTATAGATAGAATCTAGAATATAACCAATTACTAGCCTAAGTAAAATAAATTACTATGTAAACTGCAGATACCTAGTTCAACCAACATAACCTACGTGTAATTTCGATTCTCTTCAAGAATACGAAATTCCTCCTTAGGGGGAAGGTGTTATGAATCCACTAAACCTACCATGCCTAACTACCTAATCTCGGATTCATAACGTAAATCAAAACACAAATCCCAAACGCACGTCATGCGTCTAGCAAAATCACGTTTTTACCTTTTATTCCAAAAAAGGCATTCCAAATCTTCTAAAATTCAATAAACTTGTTGCATAATCCTAAAATTACGAATTCCTAACGTAAATGCAACAAAGTATACTTCCACAAACAATAAACAACAACCATCAAGTGTCAGATATTCTATCCCATTTGGCGCGTGCCTAAAATGATCATAAATTCTTCTACAAATGAAATATAATATGATCCGGCGCTAGTATTCGCTCAACGTAATGATTCATTCATGAAAGCAGACGAAGAAAATCGTCACCAGGCAATTAAGCCCAAATACGTGACTACGTCACCGACCGATCTAAGACCCGCAAAATTACCCAACAGGTGCACCTTTGAATGGCTGCACTTCGTTGCATTGGTAAAGTGACATGAAGTTTCATGAATTAATGAATTATGATGACCCTGAAATTTTGTTATGCATAGAATCGATCACCGAACTTACAGAAAATTGTTTTTCGATTCGATTTTTTTTTTGGAATTTGTTATTTCCGCTCAATTTCCTGATTTTGTTATTCAAAACAGAAAATTGAGCGATCATCAATTTTCCCTTAGAAAATTGCTGAATTTTAGAAATTTGTGGAGGGGAGTATCATCCCCGTGTAAATCAATAATATAAATATGATGCGGTTGAACTAGGGAAAGCAGAGAGTATTCTTTAACCACTTAGGAGAGTCCCCCCTACCAGAGGTAAGGCCTCCTAAGTTCTAGACAAATAAAAAGTTTTGTATAACAAAGTCTAAATAAGTGAAAATTATAAGTTATCGAGACAGAAGCCGAAAGAAAAGACTTCTACTATTAAAAATATAAATCTTTCAATTAATAAATTTTATTTTCCTAGAAGCAGTTTTTTTCAATTTGCTTATATTGCGTTATACCTAGAGAGGTATAACTACGTATAACACAGCTCTCTACGTCGACGCGTTCTCAGGCAGTGTACAAATACACAATGGAAAACGAAATTTTTGTATGGCAACCCCACGAAAGACTTGCTGGATTTGTCTCATTTTCGAAACGAATTTTACTTTTTTTTTAAAAGCCCATATGCAAAATGTCAGCTCTCTAAATATACGCGTTCTCGAGCTATCGTGCGCACATACAGACAGATAGACAGACAGACAGACGGACGGTCGGACGGTCGGACAGACAGACGGACTTTTAATATTATACGTGGGTGTCCAACTCATTTTGCTTTACCATCATTATTTCTGTGCGCTACAAACGGAATAACAAACTTATTATACTCTGGATTTCATCTAAGGTATAAAAACAACACAGTTTGGATAAAAGCCAATTTGACGACATAATAAACTGTTCTGATATAAAAGTTTTTTCCAAAATTATTTTCAAAGGAAAAGTGTATAAAGAACACGTTTTCCTCTTCAAAAACTTCGCAGAAAACATATTATGTATTATTTGAAGTAAATGAGGTTTTCCTTCTAGCATCTGAATTACATGCAATCTGTTAGCTTAAAACTCTTTTGGATAGGACCCAATATACGTAATTTGAAAATGTAAAAATGTTTGTTCGAGCTCTCATTCTTATGACTTATTCACTGGAAGAAAAATGTTGGTAAAATTAGTCAAAAATGTACATTAAAAATGCACCAAATGAAAAAGTTGTTGAACGCCCAAGCTCCGTTACTATACCAAATTTTGATAATTTTCTTATAAATAGTTGTTCAATGATTTTAGTTTTACTTCTAAATATACAAAGAATGTACAATCAGTGCCGAAAAGTTATGATAAATAGCAATACAAACAATAGATCTTTCAGGTATACACCCGTTCACAAATCTATTACACAGAAGATGGTACTGCAAGAACGAAAAAAATATTGTTTGATATAAGTAGGTGATGTTCTACAAAACATGGAAAAGAAGTTTAAACCCAATTGAAATTTAAAATTTAAAATATTAATTATCATACACAAAAAAATCTTTAAAAGTCAAATATTATTTTCAATTTCCATTTCATAAGTAACGTATAATAGATATATTGAGTTTATTTTCCATATTTCCATTTTTTTCATAAATTTTTATGTTGTGCTTCAATGTTGTATAAGAACAAAGTAATATTCAATTATATTGACATATACTTAGAAGTTATATTAAAGATATTTAAAGATATACGATGTGCTAAGAACGAAAATTATGCTTTAAAGGACAGAATTTTCATAGATATTGTAAAATTATTTAATTTTTCAAATGCATAATAAATTGTTCAACTTAAAATGTCCAACTTTAATTGAGATGAAATAAAAATATCAAGAACAGGACTAACTTCCTTTGATTGTTTTATTGAGACTTAATTAACCCGCATTATTATTGAAAGAAATTTAAAACAGGTAAGATAAGGACTACAACTTTTTGGGATCCGTCCTTGGATGTTCTATCTCTTGTAAGAGTAGCACTCCCCCTTAGGATACATTAAAATACAAAAACCTACTACCAGCCATACTTATGCTTTATGGTGACAGTAGCTCGCCATTGTGAACAGAACCTCTTGAACCGCCACAGCGGTCATGCGTGGAAAGAACCTGAGAGTCTTCTGCTTCCATGGTTACGTATTATTATTATTATTATTAATTTATTATTGTTGTGCTGACAGGAGTGAATATGGTTCAAGAGAAGCTGCTTTGGGGACGCAATGGCGAGTTATCAATAAATCGGTATATTTTGTATTTATCTCAATTTAATTTTGGTTGATTAAACTCTTTTGTTCTCGCTCCATCTATCTTGACAAGGCATAGGAGAGCAGTCAAATACATATATAAGCAACATTATTTTCAAAAATACGATAAAAATAATGCAAATAGTCATAGATCCCTTTAAGTCAATAATATGACTATTATATATGATGAGATCCGGAAGATTTAATGTGAATAAACTGTTCGAATTTTCCAGCTGAGCTATTCAAATAATAAGAATACAACATATACATATTTATATGATCAAATATTATGGTAAGAGTGAGATAATATATTTTTAAAATGAGGAACATAGGCATATAATTCTTTAAAGATTATAAAACTTATATTTAATCATTAGCTTTTAATGCGATCTATAATTGAAAGAATGTAGTGTAATAGTTAATGTAATATGCATAGTGTCGCATTCTAATTAATACCTACTGTCCCAATTATTACTACAATGGGTCCTACCATATTGACTAAAAATAATATGAAAAACTATTAAAATCTGATTAAATTTATACTTAAAATTATGTATGTAGGTATGTGTACTTTGTAGGCTTGCAGTAATCTGTTATTATGCTATATTTTTTAAGGTGTATTTTACGTTACCCCGATTTATTTCAATTAAATGAAAATTAAATTTTGTTTTTATTTTCTAATTTTTAAGAAATCAAGTAATTTTATTTCATATAAATTAATTTTGAAGAAGAGAATACATGGTCAGCGAGCAAAATTATTACAGCCACCCTTTAGTTACGACAAATTCCCAGTATTACTAATACAATACAGTATTACTGTTAGGCCGCTTGCACATCGAAAAACGAAAACGAACGAATAAACAGTTTCACACCGAAAATTTGTCTATGCTTTGGCCGCTTACACATCGAAAAACGAAAACGAACGAATAAACCGTTCCACACCGAAAATTCGTTTATGCTTGCATATCAAAAACGAACGAATAAAAGTTAGGTTGGATTTGTATCAAATGTAAATAAACGGAAATGAGGTTATGTACGACCGAAAAGAATATTCGTTTGTGTGTGGAACGTAGTATGGAACGAAAATATACTTGACAGTTCGGAACGAAAATTTGTTTCTCGTACGAATAAACATAAAAATGTGTTTTAAATGAAATAAAGCTTTAAATATGGATATTTTTTTATTGAAACTGTAATTAGAATAAATATCCAATATTTTATTACATGTATTGCGGCAAATATGTGTTAGTTGAGGACAATATTTGTGCTTTTCGGTTTAGTGTTTTCGTTTTCGTTTTTCGATGTGTAAACGGCCTTACATAACTCATTTCCGTTTATTTACAAACCCAACCCAACTTTTATTCGTTCGTTTTTCACGATATACAAGGTATGACTATCCGGCACCATAGATTCGCCATTTTCTCTGTTAATCGACTCGCATGACGCGTTTCTTAAAAAGTAAAAAATACTAAGTTTAATATTTATGTAAATTTATTCAACTGGATCCATTTAAAATCTTAAAATAAGTACCGTTTTACCTTCTAAACAGATAAATTGAAGGAAGATTATTAGAATTGTATTCCACATTTTAATTTGCCACTAACCCCACTTTTTACATTTCGTTATGATGCATTGCAAATTTGCCTGCTATTTGAGAAAATAACGATTACCACTAACTAATTTCACTATAGCAATAATAAAAAGATCTTTAAAAATCAATTACGAGTGCAAATCACAAGTATTTCAGTCTTATTTTGCATTTTTTATCGATAAAACTTTCGTGCACTTTGTTTTCATCCGAACTGATTTCCCTGAAATAAGGTTTAAACTAACAAATTCAATGTGTATTTATGGTAAGAAGTTCGGATGATATTTATTGCAACATTTTCAATGGATCCAGTGGAATAAATTTACATAAATATTATTACATTTTTCCCGTTTTAAGAATCGATTCGTGTGATGTCACACGCACTTGACAGTCCGGACAATCATACTTTGTTACTCTGTATATCGTGTTCGTTTTTGATATGTAAGCATAAACGAATTTTCGATGTGGAACTGTTTATTCGTTCGTTTTCGTTTTTCGATGTGTAAGGCGGCTTACATATCAAAAACGAACGAATAAAAGTTGGGTTGGGTTTGTACCAAATGTAAATAAACGAAAATGAGGTTTTTGTTCGTATGTGGAACATAGTATGGAACGAAAATATACTTGACAGTTCGGAACGAAAATTTGTTTCTCACACGAATAAACATAAGAATGTATTTTAATTGAAATAAAGCTTTAATTATGGATATTTTTTTATTGAAACTATAATTAGAATTAATATCCAATATTTTATGACATGTATTGCAGATAATTTCTGTTGGGTTAGGGCAAAATTTGTGTTTTCGGTTCAGTGTTTTCGCTTTTGTTTTTTGATGTGCAAACGGCCTTAGAATCAGCCATAAAAGTAAAATTCTGGCTGATAGAAGTTAATTATTAATTAACATTGGCACCATCGTTTGTCAGTACTGCGGCTGCAGAAAAGAAGACTGTGAAGTGCAGGGCTGCCCGAGGTGAAAGCTGTGTAAGAGGAAAGCATGCATACTTGATGGAAGAAATTTGTTGATTGGAGAGATGGAAGTTCGCTTTGTATCTCCCAGAGTAGACACAGTAGTAGAGTGTGAATGGCAAGGAGGTCATTATACAAAGAAGTTATGTATTCACAAGGCGAGAAATAAACTCTGCGAAATAAAATATGAGATTTTGGACTTTGTGGGTACCGCAGTAGGGTATAATGGCGGTAAGCGTTACTGTACATTATTCAAAGAATTTAAGTGCTCATGAAAGTCAGAAATAATAAAATCTCAAACATAGCCCTCTGGGTTGGGGGCGAATGAAGTGTTGTGGTCAGCCCATTAGAAATTACCATGCAAAATAAACAAAACAAATTGGAAATGCTTATGAGTCAACCACATTTCCCCACATAAACATAATTGCACCATAGAAAGAATATTGGGTCAACCAAGCACCGCAAGCAAGCACATAGTTGCTGAAATTACTTGCACAATTTATACTTTCGTCACGGCTTGCATTTTTGTGCCGATATGTTGACCCCGGAACCATAAGTAAGGTAAACATAAGTTAATTTTAAAATATGAATAGAATGTAGCGCAATGAACAACATTCAGTAAAATACAGTCAGTGATCGATTTATCATCAAGATGTTCTGTTTTTATTTGTTCGGTGGAGTCATGCTGATCTAGCTACTCCCCACAATTAAGGCTTAGAGTTCTGCAGTACCCTCAGCAACAATAGGAGCTATGCTTTGATAAGCTACTCCCACAATATCATCAATTGGTACCCAGCAAACACAGCTTTCCGAAATTCAGACAAATCTGAAAGTATTCGGAAAACTGAAGAAAGAAACAAAACTTCGCTTCCGATGGTTCTTTACGAGCTCGTGATGATGTAGGAAGTGCGAATATTCGTAACATTCACGCAACAATGTCATACGAACTTTCGCTACGAATTCGTGAATATTTCTGAAATGCGAAATTCAATTTCAATGTCATACGACCTTTCGTTGCGAATTCGTAAAGAAATCGACATTTAATGCATTTTTATGGTTCCCGGAACTATATCGTAATAGCGCAATGTGCAGTTAGGCACGTTCAAAATTTTTTTGGAATTGAAGCGAGCAGCATTATAAATAATTGTGATTTCTTCTGGTGCGGTTCAGTGTGTTCAAGTTTTCTTTTAAAGTTAAATAAATAAATATTAAAAATTATAAAGTGGAGTATATGTAGAACAAAAAAAAACGTAAGTTTGTAAACCTTATATAAACAGTTAATTTTATCTAGAAAAGTAAGGGTGTACGCGCATTTAATATTTGAATGGCTGATTGGGATTTCAAATTTGAAACCGTACTATTTTCTTTATTGTTATTTTTCGCATTACAAGTCCAGAGAACATTCAGAGAACTTAAATGAAAAATATTTTGATTTAAAGGGAAAGAAGGTAAGCTGGTAAGAATATATTGAAAATTGATTATTATTGGTTTTTGTGGAACATTTCAAATTAAGTTTCAGAAATTTTCACAACACGGTTCCGAGGACTGTTAATGCAAATTTGAAACTAATTTTTGGAAATGACAAATTTGCTAGGCACCTCTCCTGGACAGCCGCTAACAACAACATTAGCATTAATGACTCGATTACCGTGGAAATTCTTAAAGGTATTGTAAAATTCTTCATTTCAAGTACTCAGACACTGACGTAACTATATATATATTTTTCAGATTCTTGCATCCAAAAAAACATCCAAGCTAAGGTTTCTTGTATAGAAGCCCTTATAAAGAAATATTTCAACGGTGCCAAGGATCGCTTTACAAAATCCTTAAAAAGACGGTCGGAATCGGCAGTATCTAATTGTGCAGGAAAAACAAAAAGTAACACTGAGCCCTCTCATTCTGATTACCATAAGGAAACATCTGAAGAAGACATATTTTCTGACAATGAAACCAACTGTGTGTAAAGATTGCAATGTATTCAGTGCACCTGTTATTTACATGTTTTGGTAACTGCAATTAAAATAACATTAAGGTTAATATAACTATTTTTTTAACTGAACTGTTTGAATCTGTTATTATAAGCCGTAAACATATTTTTGAAATACTTTTGAAGTATACATATTTTTATAAAACTCACATGATTTTTACTTTAATTTTTACACGTGGGAGCTCATTTCTGGCTGTCGTTGTTACATCAATAGACGTAAATTAAAACGCTGAACCGAAAAACACATTTTGCTACCCTGCAACATCGAATATTTCCAACTAAATTTATTTTAAAAGATCGAAAATATTAAAAAATAACAAAAGCAAAAGATTAATGGGAAATATTCGGTGTTGCAGGGTAGCAAAATGAATTTTTCGGCTCAGCGTTTTAGGTGGTTTTAGTTTTTGTCTATTAATGTGACAACTGCATCCAGAAATGAGATCCAACTATGCCACTGGCAGAGTTATGAAAGCTTTTGAAGGAGAAAGAAGCTCTTAGAAATAATTCAGACTTTTCTTGCCGAAGTCGTAACTAATTTCCCTTACGAAGTCGTGTCAACCGCTCCATACATGTTTCGAAATGAACTAGGCCCGAAATCTATTCCTAAATCGGAAGGTTTTTCCGACATTATGTTACGACTTCGAAAGCAAATCGAAAAATTTGGTTTGCTGGGTACCTACCTACAGCCGTCCTATCATTGTAGTGTAAGCTTGGGCCAAATAGACGTTTCTACCGTAGTGTTTCAAATAAGATCTTAGGTCCGAATGGAGTAACTAGTCCGGTTTATAAAAGGATATTTACATCGAAGCCATACCAATTGGGTAGCCGACTGTGCTAACTTGGTACCACGGGGTTGAGGAGCCCTGAATGTTTCTACTGTAATTGATAGTTATAGCAGTAGGATTATTCACCCCAACATGGAGTAGGCTCCTTTATGGGAGCAACGTCAGGGCTGTGGTAACCGATATGTGGGCTGAGAGAGTTTGTCTGAGTCTGGATGACTTAGCCGGACATTCTTCTTTGAACATAAGACTATGTCCTTTTGTATAATTGCAGACTGCATCCGAAGATTTGAAAGATCACTTGGTGTGGAGTTGCACTAAATCAACCACGTGGCGTGACCCAAAGATCGGCACATATTCTAGATAGGTCTCAATTCGATCAGTATAGTACCTTTATATATTATTAGACCCATTATAATTTTCAGTTTTAGGTTATGATAACTTGAAATGTATGCAATATTTGGCCTGTTTTTTTAATTAATAGCTTTCTGTGTCCCTTAGGAAAATACAAATACAACACCAATCTTTGAACAGTTCACTTCCTTCACGAGTAAAATTGTTAATCTCTCAGACACTGTTTTCATAGTGAAACCATGTTTTAGTTTAAATTTTAAGGGTGAAAGGGTTAACCGCTCTTATTTTGTGGATTTGTGCGTACATATTTCCTGCATAAATTTGTTGCTTCGCCTTCTTTATTAAATCTTGCAAATTTTGGAAAAAAAGCTTATTTCATATACTATAATTAGTGGTTTGATGTTTAGCATAGAATGAACCATTCTTTGTTTGAAATATAGAATTATTCGTTTGCCAGACGACTATTCAATTGGCAAGCATTTTAACTCTGTTTTGCTCGGTTAAGTGAGGAAGGTTCCATTTGAGTCACACATAGCTACTTGTGTAAAAGTGATTTTCCAATAGAAAGCTCTGTCTTGCTATGCTTGTGCTTGGTTCAGTGGGAAATCAGCTTAATAATTTGGGTTGTTCGCCTTAGAAAAAAATATGTTTTGAAGATGCAAGGGGAATGCTTTGGGGTCATATGACGGGCCGGTTCGAAGACTCAGTGCGGGTCTTCTTCTTGTGCATATGTTGATTTTCTTTAGGGTTGAACGTGGCACTTTATTGGCCAAAATAGCTCTCTATGCGGAAGTGTATTGTAATTGAAAAAGGACTTAGTGACTGGTTTGCCCACATTTAAGGCAATTACTATAGAATCTTCTTTCTTGCTCTTACTACTTTGAGACGATTGGTATGTGGCAGCTTTAGAAATTAACTTCATACAAATAATTAATGATGCCACTTGTGTAAGAGGCAGATCCTGAGATAATAGTGGATGACCATCTTCGGAGAATTAATCCTTGTGTGGCCCTTAGATATTTATTAAGAAACTCATCAATTGATGGTACCGTTCTAGGTTGCTGTATCGATTACTCACATAATACATATATGAGTAGTTCAATCCAATAATTTTGGTAATATGTAAAGTAGTAGATGATTCCAATATGTGGTCTCTCTCTACTTCAAGGTTCTAAAAACTCAAAGACACTCTTGTGTGGTTTCATGGAAGGTTTTTATAGCTAAAGAACTTTCAACTGTGGACTGGATTGCTGGATTGCGAAAGTAGTTTATTGATCAATTGTGTTACTGAGCCGTTTATTGTCATACCATTTATTAATTACCTTCCTTTTAATTGGCATCGCATACTGTGAACTAGCGAATTAATTTTTCAGCTTCTCAAAATGGACTAGTATTAAAACGCGATATCATTTTTTATGTACCAACTCAGTGAACAGGTTGCGAAACTGACGCCAATTTAAACATTCGCCATTATATTTTTATAGTAGGTACTGTTGCGTTCTACATATAATTGTAAATAGAAATAGTATAATTAAATATAGCAAACCTTTAAGATTTTAATTAAGTAGTAACATTAACAAAAAACTGTAGACAATACAAATAAAAATGTAATCACATTCACAAACACCCAGCAAACAAAGCTTTTTTTTTAATTTCGTTATGAAATTAAACGAGTGTCGTTGGAATTCGTCCGATTTCGGAAAGGATTTTATAGCTCTATCTTAAATAATTCTATTTGAAACGGTTGATCAGAGCTCGAAAAGAATTGTCGTTACGATTTCTAGAAGAAAATAGAGAGGAATTCTGAAAGCTTTATCCCCCCTTTCTGAAATCTCATTGAAAACTGCACAAGCACTAGATTTGAAATGAACAACTCTACGTAATTTCATCATATATGTATTTCCGACGGTCTGACAGAAATCGTCATGAAATCGAATTCAATGTTCGTATAAATTTCTTATACAAAGAGCTACAATTTCAGTAGGATAAATCGTAGAAGTCGTCAAATATTTCAATAAAACGGAGAAAAAGCTATTCTACACGATTTGCGTTAGATTTATTTAAGATTTTCGGAAAATATTTTTTGAATTATTTTTTCTTTTCCGACAACAGTCCGACTTGTCGGACCGTCTGAAAGTTTTGTTTGCTGGGCACTGTGTAATAATAAAATGTCATAAAATACACAAATGTATTACGGATCGAATTGGGCTTAAATAGAATTGCCTTTGTAGAAATTGTTTAATTTAGTCTTGTTTCTGTAAATGTAATCGATAAGAACACAATGTGTATCAAAAATAGAAATTATAAAAATTAAATAACTTCAAAATATAAAAATAATAATATGTAATAAAAATGTTTTAAAAAATAAGAACATTCACGGGAACCACTCCAACAAGCAAACGAAATTAACTTTTAGAAGAAGATATTAATGTACATATATGTCATGACGGTTATGTCAGATATCCCCGCATCAAGCGAAAAGTTGCTAAAAATTCAAGATGTTCAGCAAAAAGACGAAATTTTTTAAGCAGTCATGAAATACACCATGCAAGGTTGGCCTGCAAGATCCTCAGTTCCAATACAAATACGGGAATACTGGAATGATCATTACAACTTTCCTCCAATTAACGACGGACTTCTCATGCACGGATCAAGGATTGCCATCCCAAAAAGCCTTCATCAGGAAATTCTTGAAAAATACCTGAACGCCCATGGAAAGTTATTGGTACAGATTTGTCTCAATAGGATCCAAACAGTTTCTCATCGTGGCAGATTAATACTCTCGATATCCTGAAATAGCATTTTTGGAGAATCAGTCAAGTACGTGTTTAATACATTATTTAAAATCAATCTTCGAGCGATATGGAGTTCCAGAAATCGCACGCAGTGATAACGGACCACACTATGCATCATCTGAGTTTCGTCATTTTTCATCTCAATGGAAATTTAATCAAGCCCGAGATATCCACAAAGTCATGGATTTATATGCCGAATCTACAATTCATGGTAAAACCACGTCGTCAGAACGATATCGTCTGCTGAAGAATGCATATAAATACACGAAATTTGTAAGTAGTGGTAAGCTGCCAAATTAAACAGCTGTTGACCTGTCAATTACCATAAATGTAATTGCTTTCTCGATTTCATTGGAGAATTACATCAAAGGAGTATTTGGTCTCAATAATATATACTATAATATAGTAAACTTAGTAAACTAAGAAATTGCTTGGGACAAGTCGAATAATATAAAATATTGCATTCATACATGGTTCTAAATTATGCTGAATACATCTGAGGTATTACTACATCGTTTTTGTGATTAACTACTACCAAAGAACATATAACTTAACAAGAAGCTTCATCTGGGCCCTAAAAATGCACAAGTTGTATGGTTCTTTTTGGATGCGGTCGGGAGGTAATAGACGGGAAGAAGCAAAGAATTGAGACTGGGAGAATATTTCTGTTCTCTCTGTTCTCCGCCACCCCACAGCTGTACCTGTACACACGCCGACGCCAGCAGCCATGCACAGTTTTGTTTCACTATGCTGCCGCTGCCTAGTTGAAGTGGCGAACCGGTTTTTCTATTAATTTATGTACTCGAAAAATTTTCATATGAACTTTTTCACAGATTTTTGTGGCCGGGGATACTTTAAAAGATCAATGACCTTAATTTAACCCTTTGGGATAAGCAAGTAAATTTATTTACTAGTCACGGAAAATTCTTCTTTTTAAGAAAAATATAGAACTTTGGACAATTTGTGTGCGATCCAACGAGCTTTATTGCAACAGTGAAAGGCTTTTAAGAAGAGTAAAGGATTGAATTACGAGAGATAATTATCGCAGACATCATTCAAGGTTTGAGTGGACCATTTAATCAGTATTTTCCAAATGGACAGCAGGTTATATATCAAAATGAATTGTGGAATAAAACCCATTTATAGTCAATGCACGACCTTGACACCAATGTCAGCAAAATAATAGGAAAATTTTATTGAAATGACATCTGGCTCATCGTTGCAAGAAAAATTTAAATTAATGCCGGTAGAGGAATTCTAGTGCAGTTTAAACGATGAATATCCTCCATTGTTGCAAAATGCCGTGTTCTTACATATACCAATTGCAACTAAGGGCCGGCCCCTTGCCAAATGGATTAACTCCATAAAAGGAAAGGTACCTACACATTAAAAAATTCGCAAAATTTTTGCCACAAAGCTTAGGTATTTTTCCCTAAAATGTAGGAAATATTCCCTAAAATGTAGGAAATATTCCCTCAAATGTAGGGAATAGTCCCTTAAGGTGTTATGCCGGCAAAATAAAACAAAATTAAATTACATTAAATTTTACGCGAAATGCATTGGAATTTTCCTTAAATCTAAACAGTTATTATAGGAAGTTTTGGGTAAATATTGAAATTATTTTTTTGAAGCATATAAAAGCAGGTAACTTTTCCATAGGGCTGCATACAAAAATTTTGTTTTTCAGTATGTTACGTAAAAGGCGGACACATCTAGAATTCGGCAAAATCTGAATTAAAAGGAGAGGTTGTACTGATTCAATGAAATAATTAAGACAATGGCACTGGCACCATTGTGTGAAGACATATCTTGTCTAGGCACTCATAAAGCCGCTGGGCAGTAAGGTACAATATGATTATTTGCTGTAGATACTAGTTTATCATTGTTAGATAATATGAGTCTTTTGTCAAGGACAAGGAATATTCCCGTGTGAGGTATGCATGAATTGCTACGAAAGGTATGCCGGCTGTTAACTAATGTTAATGTTAAGAGTAGGGGCGACTAGGCCTCCAGGACCTTGCGGACACCGCGACCATAGTTGATCTATTGTGCCTTCCCCTATAGTGATTAGGCAAAATCGAGTCTTTTAACGAGCTCGATTATTGCTTTCGGAGTTAGATTGCAGACATTATCTGGAGAGATAAGTTTTCTTCCAGTGATTTGCATCCTTAGACCTGCAAGTGCTGGGCACTCGCATATAACGTGCATCGAGGTTTCATCTTCCTCTTCACACAGTCGACACAGTTCACTGTCGCATTTGCCTATCTTCTTCAGGAAGTGACGGAAGGGGCCATGACCAGTGACTGCGTTAGCAAATAGTCTGAGCGACTGTCTGCTAAGTCCAATAAGCTGACGCGACAGGAAATGAGAAGGATTGAAGAATTTCTTCGCCTGCCTCATACCAGGCGCGCTACGCCAAAGGAGATCCAGTTGCCTGTTTTCCCACTTAAGCAGTTCCCCCCTAAAGTGGCTTTTTGGTAGGCCAAATGTCGGATAGGGACCAATATACGGACAATCAGCTCCGGTTTTAGCCAGTTCATCCGCTTTTTCATTACCATCCACTCCTTCGTGTCCAGGGACCCAAACCAAGGTTACTTGGTTGTCCCTAGACAGTAGTTGGAGTTTCGAGTAGCAGCTCCAAACTAATTTCGACTCAAAGGCTTGAGAGGAAAGAGCTAGGAGAACAGAACAGATGTAGATGTTGGAGTTTTTACAGTCCTTATTTAGGCTTTCCTGAGCTCCAACCTCTATAGCATAGACTTCCACCTGGAAAATGGAAGGCGAGACACAAGCGGAATGGATAGTTCCACTTCTGGACCAATCACCCCTACGCCTGTTTTCCCGTCCTTCCGGGATCCGTCAGTATACCAGACTTGGGCCCGTTGCGGGAGCTGGAGTCCTCTGTCTAGTATCTGGCTTCTTTCATTAATGGTTACCTTGTAACCTCTTTCAAAAGAGAATCTCTTGTCCATAGTATCTTTTGGAGCTTCTAGGTCGTTAATGTTAACCTGCTCGAAGATACTGAGATGACGCACCCTGGAGGAGGTGCAATCATCTGACCTTTTCTTTCGAAGCATACTGGCTGCAGCTTCCCTCTGAATAAAGAGGTAGAGAGGCTGTAAGCCAAGAATGGCTTCAAGTGCTCGTTGAGGACATGAAGTAAAGGCACCAGTGGCGCCTAAACATGCCATCCTTTGCACCTTGTCAAGGGTTCTTCTGGTGGTTGCCTGCAATGTCTTAGGCCACCACACATTTGCCCCATAAGAAAGTATGGGTCTGACTATGCCCTGGAAGATCCATAGGGTCATTTTGGGGTTCAGACCCCACTTTTTCCCGAAAAGCCTGAGGCAAGAGCTGAATGCCCACATGGCTTTGTTTGGTATCATTTCCAGGTGGGGATTCCAGGTAAGCTTGCTGTCTAGGATTATTCCTAGATATTTTGCTTCTTTGGAATATTCTATTGCAATTCCATTTAACTTAGGAGGTGGAATCTGAAGGCTCCTTTTCCTAGTAAAAGGAACTAGCACTGTTTTACCTGAGTTTATTGATAGTCCCATGTTCTAGCACCATCTGGTAACGATGTTAAAAGCAGTTTGCATAAGCTCTGGTAAAGCTGATTCAAACTTTCCTTTAACACAGATGACAATATCATCAGCGTATCCTTGGGCCTTAAAGCCGGCCTCTTGGAGTAAGTTTAGTAGCTCATCCACAACTAGTAGCCATAGAAGGGGCGATAACACCCCGCCTTGTGGGCAGCCTCTAGTGGCCATGATTGTTGTGGATTCACCGTTCATGGTAGCTGTTATGCAGCGTTTCTCAAGCATGTTGCCAATCCATCTGACAATGCAGGTTTCTATGCCTCTATCCTCGGATACCCTCTTGATCGAGTCAAAGAGAGTGTTATCGAAAGCGCCTTGTATGCCGATAAAGGAACATATAAGGACCTGCTTTTCCTGTGAGGCTTTCTCGATAGTCTCTACCAGACTGCTGAGAGCGTCCTCGGTGGATTTTCCGGGTTGGTAGGCATATTGATTGGCATTAAGTGGACAGCTTTTGACGGACGTCGTCCGAATATAGTTGTCTATTATTTTCTGTAGAGTTTTCAGGAGAAATGAAGTCAGACTGATAGGCCTGTATGATTTTGCCTCGCTGGGTGGTTTTTTACCAGATTTCGGTATAAAAACAACCTTGGTTAGTCTCCATGAGTTAGGGATGTATCCCGTGCACAGACTGGCCCCAAATATTGCAGTGATGAGGGGCTTAATATGATCCAGCGATTCTTGCAGTAACGCCGGAGATATGCCATCGCCGCCAGGAGCTTTAAAAGGTTTGAAAGACTTGACAGACCATCTCACTTTGGCTTCGGTGACAATTTTCTTTGCTGATCGGTAATCCGTGTTTAGCACCACTGGTATCACTGAGGATCTGGCGTCTACGTTGGGCTTCTCGGTCACAAAGTTGCAGAGTGGGAAATGCGTTTTGAGAAGGATCTCTAGCGTTCCCTTGGTATTGACGGAAAGGCTTCCATCACAGTGTTTGATGGAGCCAATGCCGTTGTTATGATCATTGGAAAAGGCTTTTTGGAGTCGCGAAGCTTTTGAGGTACTCTCAATTTCTTCGCAGATTTTTTTCCAGCTCCCTCTTTTGGATCTCCTGAGCTCTTTGTTGTATTCCGTTAGAGCTGTTTTATATTCCTCCCATTGTTGAGTGGCCTTAGCTCTGTTGAAATGTTTCCTCAGGCTTTTCCTTAATTTACCCAGCTGACTGTTCCACCAAGGAACTAATGTTAGCTTATGGGTGTGTAATAACAGAATTAGCTAGGAAGTAAATCTACTTGAGGCGCAAAAGTAGATTACTATCGAGCGTGAAAGGTGGTTGAACGAAAACAATATATCCAAGTTATTTTATCAATATTTTTATTCATTTCTGTAGTGTGTAAAATAAAAACTAGAGTTAGTGACTCATTTTAGAATTGTGTGATTTAATTAATTGTGAAAAGTGGAGTTAGTTTAATATTTCCCATTGTATCGCAAGACGATAAGTAGACATTTTGTAACTTGCTTATAAGCTCTCGTCCAAAGGAATATAATGAAGAAACGAAATGCTCAGCTCAAAATATATTTTATGTTTCTCAGTCAACATATTTATTTTTGAGAAATAAGCTAAATTTGAATTTGCCGCATATTTCCTCTATTAACAGGTGGGCTCCTATCAAATCACTTCAGCCAGGAATTACAAATAATGGTTTTGAGGAATTAAAAAGAAAGGGTTGTTTGTACTCGGGTAAACTTGTTTCGCCTTACCGTTAACGACGTAGGCCTTTGGTTCTTGTACCAAGACCTCTGATGGGGGAGCACAAGCGCATAAACTTGTACACCAAAATATATTGTCCGAGAGTGGATTAGCTGAAAATTATTTGGGATAGGAGCCAAAAATGACGACCGTTCGCTTTGCGTTTTTAAACAAAACTAAGCTTTATTCAGAACTAATTAATTAACATAAATTTCACCTCAAGTGAAGACGTGCACTTCACCGTGTGAACAACTTACTCAGCACTTTGTCTTATCAGCATGAATATGCCGGCATGAAGCTCTCGCAAGAAAAGATAATTCAAGCCGTGGACACGATACTCAAGTTACCACGGAATGTGACAAATAAAAAATGCAATGTACGAAATGCTGATGAGTCTAATTGCGACAAATGCATGCTGATAAGATAATGTGAGATCTTTGAATTATTATTTATGCGACTGGATCTTAACATTCTCCTCGCCGTTGAGCTCCTGGTTCAACCTCCCTTCATTCGATGTTGACTACGAAATCTTCATGGCGCTGCTGTTGTCTCGGTAAGGGCTTCGGTTTGCCGCGAAGGCATTTTTGCAAGTCTTCTCGATGCTTGTAGAGCAGTCCCAGTAGGATAGTTATGACAAAAAAAACTCCTGTATATCCGATCGCCAGGCCATGGGTGGTACGTGTATGAATGTCGTTGGGTAGGTCGAACTTCTGCTTCTTGATGATCTCTTGTAATTTTTCAAGCTCCTTCAATTGCGGATGGTAATGGCCCTTTTCTTGCAGGATTGCGGACAGGTGTTCAGGTGTAGTGATGCTGAGGAGCTCACTTAATTTGGTGTAGGATCTCCGTGATTCACTTGAGTAGATGTAATGGCCTTGAAGCGTTAGCAACTTGTGTTTTATAGAGCAATCGGGCTGTAGTTTCAAAAGCCCTGAACCATTTATCGTTGTCGTTATTGTGACATTACTACAGGCAACATTTATTGAGGTTGTTCCCTTTAATGCATAGATCCACTGGTTCTCATGAGTTAGTTGTAACCATATGGAATCTTCCTCTATTTTCAATACATTGCATGACTGTGTATATGGAAATCCATTCAAAAGATCGGATTCACAAGAACACACGTTGGCTCTTCTGCGATAAACAGGGTGAAGCTGCTTGCATAGATATACCCTTTCTTCTACTGATTTGCACCCCGCCAATTCTTGGTCGGTCAACGGATAATGTTGATCTCTGTGGGACGTAACGGCCAAGTTCGATGCACATGATCGTATGGAGATGAATGTTTCATTTACATAGACCGGAATTGGCCATGTCTTCTTGGTCTCGTTTGACTATGTTAACAGTGGAATCAATAATGGATGTTTGATTCTTGATTAATTCTAGGAGATGTAATTCATTTCCTTTGACGGCCTCGATTGTTTTCGCCATGTCTTCAGCGTATTGGGAGTCTAACACCCCAAATAATGAGTTAGCGATGTTGCCTACAATGTCAATAACACCTCTTTTCTCTCTCATGCTTGAGTTTTGTGTGGGAAGTAGATCGTTGTCGACGATAAGTTCCTCTTGAATGTGTTGAAATTGCGTGATGACTGGTGTGCAGGAACTCTTGTGTTTTAGTTGAATGCAGAGGTGCTCTAGCGTTTTTATTCCCCTTTTAAATGTGTTGAACTCCATTCGGTATGGGCTGAGATCATAATATGTCACCAAATTCCATTCGGTAGAGATCAGCTTCGCTGTTCCCAAGTGTTCGAAATGTATGCCAGGCCGTGAGTTGAATGTGGTTACTTCTACTGGATCTCCCTTTAGAGCTGGAAGAAATAGGCAGACCAACCAAGTTGATACAATTAGGGATCCCAGTGATGTTCGTGCCTTTTTTCGGGGGGAGCGATTTGCCGTGTCACTTGTCGAGGGACGTGGGTCCGCTCCATTGGTAACTCGAGGGATTTTCTTATGTTGGTCATCTTGTGTCTTGAGAGCTGATTCACTCTTAGTGACCTGTTCTGCACTTGTGAAAGTATGTTGGGCATCATTCGCTTCTATGGGTAAGGGCGAAAGTTTGTGAATTGGCCTCCGGAAGACGCCCGTGGCTGTTCGAACATCCGCTACTCTTGCGTAACCATCAGTACCCTTGTGCAGTTGAACTATGCGTCCCAGTGGCCACTTCGTGACAGGCGTATTTTCTTCCTTTAAGATGACTATGGTTCCTGGTTCTACGTTTTGGCAGCGTTGCTTCCATTTGTAGCGGTGTTGAAGCTTATTCAAATATTCACGCGACCAGCGCCGCCAGAAGTCATGCTTGGATGACTGATTATTAGTGTTGAGTGTTGTGGCGACGGGCAGTGAGGACCGTTTCCGTTCTAGTTCACAAGGAATCTGCAGATTTTTGTTGTATATCGGAGGCCACATTGCTTCTTCGCCATGTAAAAACGGGGGACCGTAAAACCAGAGATTATGTGCGTTTAGCTTTTCAGGTGTAGTTCCCCTTGATAGCACATCAGCTGGGTTCTCCTTCGAACTGACGTGGCGCTATTGCTGCGTATTTGTGAGTCCTTGAATTGTCGATATGCGATCTGCAACGAAGACTTGAAATGATGATGAAGTGGAATTTATCCACGCCAGAACAATCTCGGAGTCTGTCCAAAAGTGTGTGTGGCTATTTTCCAGTTTTAAGTCTCTCTTAACACGGCTTGCTAGTTCCGCAGCTAATTTGGCAGCGCAGAGCTCGAGTCTGGGCAGTGTGACTTGTTTGATGGGAGCTACTCTGGATTTGGAGCAAATAAGTCGGACAAGAATTCTCCCATCAGAAGTGGTTGATCGAATGTACATAGCGGCGCCGTATGCCCTTTCGGATGCATCCGCAAATGCATGAAACTGTATTGTTTTTGGAACGTCGCCTCCGAATACGTGTCTAGGGAACTGTATGTTTTCCATGAACAGCAATTCTTCGTGAAATTTAACCCACCTTGTGTGTAGCTCCATTGGAAGGGAAGCATCCCAGTCTAACTTAAGTTGCCACAGTCTCTGTAGAAATATTTTAGCAGTGACGACGATTGGTGATATTATCCCGAGTGGATCAAATAAACGAGCTATCAGCGATGCAACACTGCGTTTCGTGACTCGTGTTTTGTCAATACAACAGGTTTTCACACAAAATTGGTCCGATTTTGGCAACCATATAAGGCCTAGGGTTTTTAAGCTTTCGTCCATTTCCTCACTGAAGTCTAGTTGTATTGCCTGATCTTCCGGCGATATGTTTTTTAGTAATCGGGAGTTATTCGAGCACCATTTCCTGAGTTTAAATCCCCCTTCAGTTAGCAATGACATGAGTTGCGACTGTGTCTGTATCGCTTCATTGAGACTATCGCTGCCAGTTATTACATCATCTACGTAGCAATTTTTTAGTATGGATTTTGACGCCAAAGGAAGTCTTTCACTTCCGTCATGGGCTAATTCGTGCAGGCACTTTGTTGCCAAATATGGGGCTGATGTTGTACCATATGTGACTGTGTTTAATTGGTAGCATTTCAATGGCTCTTGCGGGTCACTCCTCCAGAGAATCAGCTGATATTTTCGATCATCTTGATGAATCAGCACCTGACGGTACATTTTTTCGATATCTGCCGTGAAAAGAAATCGCGGCATTCGAAATCGCAATAAAATCGAAAATAGGTCATCTTGTATCGTGGGTCCCGCATGCAAAACATCATTTAGAGTTAGATTAGTGGATGTTTTTGCCGATGCGTCGAAGACTACCCGAAGTTTAGTAGAAGTGCTTTCCGGTTTGTGAACACCATGGTGTGGCAGGAAGTAGTATGGAGTCGTTAATTTCTCCATGTCAATTTCCTCCATATGACCCAAGCGTTCATATTCCTCCATGAATCCCACATAGTGTTGCCTAAGTACATTGTTTGTAGCTAACTTTCTCTCCAGAGAAAAAAATCGACGTAATGCTATATTCTTCGATTCGCCTAATTGTGTGGGGTCACTCGTAAATGGTAGTTTGACCAAGAAGCGTCCTTCATGGTCTCTTTGAGTTGTTTGGTTGAAGTAGGCTTCACAACGGTTTTCTGCTGGTGTTAAGCGAGATTTGGGTTCTTCGACCTCTTCCATTTTCCAGAATTTTTCAATGACATTGTTGAGGTCTTCGTCGGTGGATATTGCACACGTCGCTGTAGTTAGAGGTGCTCTTTCCACCCTTCCCGCAATGATCCAGCCCAGCATGGTGTTCTGCAAAATTGGTAGGTCTTCTGATAATTTTATCTGCCCGATGGACAATAATTGATGGTAGAATTCAGCTCCTAGCAGGATGTCAATTTGGTCTGGACGATTGAAAGCGGGGTCTGCTAATTTTATGTTGTTTGGTATGGCCCACGAAGAGATATCCAACTGTCGTGTTGGCTGAGGAGAAATGATACTCCGAAGTATGAATGCCTCGACTCTGGTAGAATATCCGTTCAACCTTGACTGGAGTAGCACATTTACTCTTTGATGCGATTGCCGCTTTCCTTGCCCAATGCCCTCTATGACCAGAGTGTCGGAAGTGGGCGCGAGACCAAGTTGTTTAACAATCCTTTGGCTGATAATATTTATTTGGGAGCCTGAATCTAAGATGGCTCGACATTCTAAGCTGCTTCCATTGCTGCTAGTTAGTATGACTCGTGCTGTACTCAACAATACAAAACCCCGAATTTGTTTGCTACTCAGGGCTGTAACACTGGACGACGAGTCAATTGGTTTGTCGACTGTTGAAAGGGAAGACCGTGGTAGGGTTGCACGGCATGCCACCTGTCTTTGAGCTAAGGTATTAGAAGCTTGTTGTGATTGTAATCCCTCACAGTCGTTCAGATGCACTAGCGTGTTATGCATCTTGTTGCATTTAGTGCATCCACGTGATTTGCAATTGACTGTAGTATGTCCTGATCTCATACAATTGAGGCACAAGTTATTCCCTCTCAGCACCTTTAACCGGTTTGATGGCGTTAATTTCAAAAATGTGGTGCATTGGTAAAGCTGATGATTGCCCTTGCATGATACGCAGGCTGGTGGTGTAAAGGCAACTGAAGCCATTGATTTGGAGGTGTTAATCTTTCGCTGCTCATCCACACCTTTGCTCTTGTGGCCTAAGGCCTCCAGCGATTGGAACCTACCCTCTAAGAAAGACAAGAAACCTTTCATGGTTTGCAGTCCTCTTGGATTTGGCAACGACTGCTCATATAATGTGTGGCTAGCTTTGTCTAGCTTTTTAACCAGGATATGGAGAAGTAAGGGATCCCAATTTGTAGTTCAAACCTCTAAATTCTCTAATGCTAATAAGCATTCTTGTGTCGTATCGTGTAACATTTTCACAGCGGTAGCTGACACGTTGTCGGAGGCGTGGGAAGGTTGTCCTAAGAGTTTGTTGATCAGGCCGGCTACTAAGATTCGCATATTGTTGTAACGATCTTGCAGCAACTGTTCAGTAAAAAAGCCTTCTTTACTGGTTGATGGTTTATTAAAAAGTAAAATATGTACATTTTATTATCCTATTTATACAAAATTTAGTCTGGGAAATAAAATTAAGAATTACCAAAAAAGTGCTTAGTTCACAATATGCCATATATTGTGAGAATGTAAAATTCTCACAAGAAAGGTGAGTAGCACGAGATAGGTACATACATACAGGTGGTGATAGGTACGTAAGTACATGCCCGTGCAAAAACTGCAGCGTCTGGAGTTCGCATGGTAGAATTTTCCGGTGAAATATGAATTCCCTCAGAATGAATACGATGCGACGTGAGAATTATTTTATGTGATTAGCGCTGGACTAATCACGATGCGACGTGGGAATTATTTTATGCGGTTAGCACTGGGCTAATCATCCTGCCCCCTTGGGTTGCTGCGCAACACAAAATCTTCATTGTTATCCGGCTGGCTCCGTCTTGCGGGTACTGGAGGTATAGAATAGCAATGTGGTGGCATTTTCCTGGAGCAAACCCCGTGGTTCCATTTGGTAAACATCCAATAGGTGCATCCGATCATAAGAGCTGCTAGAAGCATGTAACTGATGGTGTAATGATGTATGTCGTGATGCGATAGTCCCTGGGGCAATGCTTTCGAGTACTGCTTGAGATCCTTAACCTTGTTGGTCAACACATCTATTTCATGATCGTTGGATTTTAGATGAAGCTCTGAAGGAATGTATGGGTGCCCTCTTTTTGCTGAATGCGGGTCTTCATCCAAGGATAGAGTTAAATTTATGCGTGGAATAAATGCTGATATGGTCTTTCTTTGATAACGCCCGTGACCAGTAATCGTCATAGAGGTCCGTTTGATTGAACAATCTGGTTGAAGTTTTAGAATTCCATTTTTCTGTAGAGTCTTAGTTGTTACTGCTGTTCCACATACAATGTTGAATGTGGTTTCACTGTCGAGCTGGTAGAGCCAACTGTTTGGAGTATGTAGCTGTATCCAAAGATTTGATCGATTTGAGCTGCGAAGGTGGCAGTTGGAAGAGAGTGTTTGTCTGTGGTTAAGCAGCTCCATTTCGCACTGGCTGACGTTGGCCTTTAGATTGAAAATGGGATGATTCTGGTCACATAGATACTGATCTTCTCTTAAGTGTTGACATTTGTTTAACTCTGCTTGAGATAGTGGGTAATATCTCTCCCTGGGAAGACTCACGATGAGATAATCTGATGATGGCTTGATTAATAGGAGTTTGTCTCCTTGTTGAATGGGAACAGGTATCATCTTGAATAACTGAAAGTATTCATCCAGGACGAGTGGAATCCGTATGTCAAATAAAATGTATGATTCTTCTATCCTGGTTCCAACTGTCATTAGGTTGTAAAGGAGTAGCACGCCATCCTTGATATTTCCTGGAATAGTTAGAGTTGATGGAATATGGTCCTTTATTAAAGTCAACTGGTCTCGGAGTTGCATCGGGGTAATTAATAATGGGCTGATCTTGTTGTGGTGAATATCTGTTATGACGTCTAATAAAGCATTTTGAGCTCTGTGGTAGTTTTGAAGAACTAGTGTGGTTAGCAGCGATAAGGCACTGAAAGCTTGGGTAGCTTGCTGCTCCAGCTGAACGTCATCAACAAACTTACTGAATGCAAGTATATGGTCTTGAATTGCCTTGAATTGTTCTTGAATTGATTCCTCTGGACGTTTCATGATATTGGTTGTAGTTTCTAAAACTGATGTTTGGTTTTTTGCTAGCTGCATTAAGTAACCCTCGTTGCTTCTTGTTTTTTCGATTTCTCCTTCAATGTACTTGGCGTAGGACGAGTCCAGGATGCCAAATAGTTTGTTCGCAACGTTACCTTTTAAGTCAAGAGGTGACCTTTTATGTGGAACTCGGTCTCGGCCGCCTTGTTTGTGGAGAATTTCATTGGCTTCTTCAATTTGCGTGAGTTGATGTTGAAATTGGGAAAGTATTTCCAAACAGTGGTCTCTTCTGAGTGTTGTTGTATTGCATAACTTGCTTATTTCTCCAATGCATTTTCGGATTCCCGCTAGTTCGCTCCAGTAATTATCTAGATTGTAGTATGCAAGAATGGTTCACTGGCTGTTTATTAGATGTGCATGTCCTAGTGACTCAAAGAATATTCCTGGATTACTTGAGAATGGTGTTACTTCGGCCGGCTCCCTTAGCGGGCTTCCGAAGGCTGGCATTATAAGTGAGGTTAGCATGAGCAATTTTAAAGCCGCTGATGAGCTAATAGATCTTGCCGTGGGGCTTCTATTCGTCTCTGTAGCGTTAGTGGGATTTTTCTTGAAATTTTCCATAAATGGTGAATTCTTCCAATTAGAATTGATTGGCAAGAACCTTCCTCGCAGCGGGTGATAGGGTCGTTTGTGTTTCATCCTCTTTGCTGGTGGCTCTCCTTCTACGTCCTTGTGAGATGGTCCTGGAGCCTGATTAAAGGTTAGAAAGGATGTTTTCGGTAGCTTTCCCTCGACTGATTTGGAGTCGTTCTTGAGGTTGCTGCCACTGGCATTCCCGTTGAGATCTTCTGGTCTATATTGCTCCTCCGGCAAGGGACAGAGGTTATGAATGGTCCGTTTAAAAATTCCAGAGGGGGTTTTGACACTAACAACTCTAGTAAGTTTGTCGGCGCCGTCGAAAGTTTCTATGACGCGGCCTAGCGACCATTTCAATGGTGGTAAGTTCGCCTCTCTTATCACGACTAAAGTTCCAGGTTTTAGGTTTGGCTATATACTCCTCCATTTGTTCCGCGTTTGCAGCTCCTGTAGGTATTCAGCCGACCAGCGCTGCCAAAATGTTTGTTGAATATGTTGAATACGGCGAAATCTTGTTAATTTGTCGATGTTTCTTTCAGCGACATCAGTTTCGGCGCATGCTGTCAAGGGGCTTCCCGTCAAGAAGTGTCCTGGGGTTAGTGCCTCGAGGTCATTGGGATCTGAAGACATGGGTGTTATTGGCCTGGAATTAAGGATGGCCTCTATCTGGACAATTACTGTGTGTAATTCCTCGTATGTCAAATTGGCATTTCCCGTATGGCGAATCAAGTGATTCTTGGCGGATTTCACTGCCGCTTCCCACAGTCCTCCGAAGTGAGGCGATCGTGGTGGTATGGGCTTCCACTCAATGTGATTTTTAATGCATAATTGAGCGAGTGATGACTGTAAATCCTGCGACAGGAGCATGTCCTTTAGTTCCTTTAAATGTGTTCGTGCTCCTAGGAAGTTCGTTGCGTTGTCGCAAAAGATAGTAGCACACAGACCTCTCCGGGCAATGAATCTTTTTAGAGCGTTAAGGAAAGCTTCGGCACTCAGATCACTGACCAATTCTAAATGGACAGCCTTTGTAGTGAAGCATACAAAGACAGCTATGTACGGCTTTGTAGGTGCCTTTCCTCGTAGTTTGTAATGAATCATGATGGGTCCACAAAAGTCGACTCCTGTGGTGTGAAAGGGTCTTGTTGGCGTCACACGTTCCACAGGTAGGTCTCCCATCATTTGATCAACGGGCTTCGGCTTACATCTGAAGCAACGGATACATCTATGGACAGTATGGCGCGCCAACCTTCTAGCGTCTATGACCCAGTATTTCTGCCTCGCGATTGCAGTTAGCGCTTGAGGTACTGCGTGCATATGTTGGTTGTGTAGATAATTGAATAGAAGTTCACTCAGCTTGTGGTCCTTGGGCAGAAGAATCTGGTTCTTGGCCTCTTGGCTGAGTTTTGAATTTTTCAGCCGTCCGCCGACCTTTATGATTCCTGTAGAGGCGTCTACAAACGGCGTTAAATGTTGAATAGAATGGTGAGTATCAAGTGCTTCCCCTTTCTTTAATGATGAGTATTCGTGCTGGAATGCTGTGCGTTGAATATTTTTTGTAATTCCGTTCAAGGCAATGTCTAGCTCTGCAATAGATACTTCGCCCATCTTCCTCGATCCCTTGGGAGATTTGCAATTTTGAAAGAATCTGAAACAGCATGCAAAGATTCTCTGTAATTTTAAAGATGAGTTACAATGATTCACAGGTGTGACTAGATCAACATGTTTGACTCGTTCTATGGCTGTGAAGACGGATTTTTTTGGTTTGGCTTCTGGAATCTCGTCTGGTATTTTGAAGGCAAATGTGGGCCATTTTTCTTCAGGTTCAGATAGATGCCTTGGACCTTTGAACCACAGAGTTGATTGGCTGAGGGCATCCGGGAACATTCCACGGGAGATTATGTCAGCTGGATTTTGTGTTCCTTCAATGTGTCTCCATTGCTGTGGCTGAGTCAATTGTTGTATTTTTTCAACCCGATGTGCTATGAAGGTACTCCACGTATAAGACGGTGATGAGATCCAGGCGAGTACAATGGTAGAGTCAGTATGATACACAATTCTTGAAGGGTTTATTTGCATGCATTGAGATACTCTTTCCACTAATTCTGTCATGAGTAGCGCGGCACATAGTTCCAATCTTGCAAGCGTAGTAGCCTTTACTGGTGCTAGTCGTGACTTGGCGCATAACAGTCTTACTCTGATTTCTCCTTGCGTATTCATTGATCTGAGGTAGCAGCAAGCCCCATAGGCGGACTCACTGGAGTCTGAAAAGGCGTGTAATTGGATGTTGACTGAGTTTGAAAATAGTACGTGTCTTGGAATTTTTATTGCTCGTAATCCTGGTAGACTCTTCTTAAATTTCATCCATTTATTTTTGTGAACTGCGGGTAGTTCTTCGTCCCACGAGCATTTGGCCTTCCAGAGGTCTTGTAGAAATAGCTTTCCTAATACAGTTACTGGTCCTATTAACCCAAGAGGATCGAAAATACGGGCTACTTCAGATAACACTGTGCGTTTGGTAAGTCCTTGTGTTTCACCTTCAGTTGCTTGATACTGAAAACTGTCTTCCTTTGGTTGCCAGATTAATCCGAGAGTTTTCGTTACTTCGCCATTGTCAATGAGTAGCATCTTCTCTTTGTGATCTTCTGGTACATTTCGTAAGGTATCTGGGTGGTTAGCACAAAATTTCCTTAATTCGAAACCGCCGCCTTTCAGGAGCTCTGTTTGGTCGTTCTTTAATTTGAGCATGCTTTGTTTAGAGTCAGCTCCTGTCAGGATGTCGTCGACATAGGTATTTCCTAAAATCATATTTGCAGCTTCTGGAAATGTATCGTATTCTGCTAAGGCTAATTGATTCAGGCATCTCGTCGCGAGGAATGGAGCGGCGGCTGTTCCGTAAGTTACGGTGTTTAGCTGATATGTTTGCAGAGGCTTCTCTCTGTCATCTCTCCATAAAATTAGTTGGTACTTTCTGTCGTTTGGGTGGACATTGATCTGCCGATACATTTTGCAGATGTCTGCTGTCATTGCGTACTTGTACATTTTGAATTTTGTTATGATGGTGAAAAGATCTGGCTGAACGGTGGGACCAACCATCAAGATATCATTGAGGGATCTTCCGGATGATGTTTTCGCTGAGGCATCAAATACTACACGGAACTTGGGCTTGTTGGTATCTGCCTTTGCTACACAGTGATGGGGCATGTAGTAATGATCGGTAGGAATGGCTTCCTTTGCTATCGGTTGCATGTGGCCGAGTTCTTGGTATTCTGCCATGAAATCATGATATTGCCTTTTGAGATCGGCATTTCTCTCCAGTTTTCTTTCTAATGCATAGAAGCGCTTTGAAGCAATTTCCAGGGACGACCCCAAAGTAGTTGGTAGCTCACGAAAGGGTAGTTTGACGATATATTGTCCTGACGCGGATCTTTGGAAGGTATTTTGGAAATGCTCCTCACAGAGGAGTTCTTCTCTTGACTTGTACTTGGATGGTGAATCGTGATGCTCCAACTCCCAAAATTGTTGCAACTGTTTGTCCAGTGCTGAAACTGAGGGTTGTGTTGCGATGTGACAGCTTTGAGTGCAGCCAGCTTGAGTTGGCACCTTTCCTGCAAGAATCCATCCAAAGTGGGTATTTTGAAGCAGTGGCAAGTTGCGTAGTCTTATTTGACCTTCTTGCAAGAGTTGAAAGAATAATTCAGCTCCCAATAACATGTCGATGGCCTGAGGTTTATAGAACGCGGGGTCTGCTAGCTGGATGCTAGTTGGAATATCCCAGTTCGATGTTTTGATGTATTGTGACGGTTGGTGTTCGCTGATAGTTTTTAAGATAACAGCATTGATGACTGCTGAAAAGCTCTTCACTCTTGAATGTATCGTGACAGTGGTTTCGTACTTAGCAGTTGTTGCGATTCCACCAACACCACTAATCGGCAGTGAAGTTTTGCTGCGTGGTAGTCCCAGAGCCTGTACGAGTCGTTCGCAGATAAAGTGGAGCTGTGAGCCCGAGTCCAAGAGTACCCTACAGTTGACCGGGACTCCTGAGGCATTAATGACCTTGATTATTGCTGTTGCTAATAGAATCTGCGAGAGTGCTGACGCCTGTAAGCTAGATATTTGTGAGTTTGTTGTCTCAGATGGAGTAGAACGACTAATCTCCTGGAACTGAGAAGTGGAGTCAAGTTGTCTGGTAGCTCCTGAACTGCCTCTTGTCACTTGTTGATAGTTCATTGGTGCTAAGTCTGTGCTCCGACGAACGATGCCTTGTCGTGATTTCGTTTGAATGAGGTTTCTTGGCTTCTCTGATTGACGAGAGTTGTGTATTAATGTGTTATGGCGTTTGCCACATTTCATACAGCCTCTTGATGTGCAATCGTGTACTGTATGGTCTAGCTTTAGGCAATTGGGGCACAATTTGAACTGCCTGATGAGCTGAATCCGATTATCTAATGTTGCATAGAGGAATTTTGGGCACCTAAAAACTCCATGATCTGCCTTGCATACTGCGCACTTCAATGCCTGGGATGATGCCGTCAACGTAGATACCCTCTTGCGTTCTTCCTTCGTCTGGATTACTTCAAGCATCTGAAACCTTGTTTCCATGAATTTGAAGAAATCGTCCATTGTCTGCAATTCGTGAGGTGCTTTAAGTGACTGCTCATATAATCTCCTGGATTCCCTATCGAGCTTCTGAGTGAGTAAATGAAGCAGTATGGGATTCCACTGCTTGATCTCGATGCCACTGTTCTCCAATGCTAGTAGACATTCCTTGCTAGTGTCATGCAATCTTTTGATTCCCGAGCCTGATTCGGTTGTGAGAGCAGCTTGATATTGTAACTGATTGAGAATTGCTATTACTATAGCCCTCGGATTGTCATACCTCTCTAAGAGTAACTTCCAAGCTACTGAGTAGTTATCGTCAGTAGCTTGTAAATGTTTTATTAGTCCGCTGGGTTCACCTGTCAGATTTGCCTTCAAGTAGTATAATTTTTCGGCCCCACCCATAGGCCTGTTGTGAATGAGTTGACTGTACAAGTCTTTGAACTGCCCCCATTTGGTGTAGTTTCCGTCAAAGATTGGAAGTGTTAACTTTGGGAGTTTAACGTTTCCATTTATCGTGGTCACTGATTGTTCGTCAAGCTTTCCTTGTAGCCTTGTTGCTGTTTCTTGGAAATGATCTTCAATCTTCGTATATTCGTGAATATCGTAGGAGTCATCATCAAGTTCTGCCATTATTTGCCCATGTAAGGAGGCTATGGTGTCCCAATATTGATTGATGGACCTCAGTTTTTGTGTGTAGTATGCCCTTGGATGTGGATTTGCATGTTCGCGTTCAATTACCTTGATGATTCGCTCTAGCGCAGCAATGGTGGCCTTCACTTGTTTTCTCATTTTCAGGCTTCCAGTCAGTGGCACTAATTCGTCCTGTTGCTCGGGCTCGTCTGTATGTGATGATGTGGCTGTCGATACCTCGAGTCGCTCACTCAATCTTTGCAAGAATTCATTGTAGACCTTCTCTACTTGATTAAAGTAGTTTTTCACAAAGTAAGAGTGCTCTTTGTTGCAGTCCTCACTTTCAACTATTTCGTCGTGATTCTCGCAAAACTTAGTCCATAAGTCATTGAGCCTTCCTTCGTAGCCTTTCGTGTTTTCTATAGTTCTCCGCCCAATGCTTTCCTTCCTGAAATTCTCAAGCAGTTGGGAAATTTCCTTGCCAATTCCTGACTGTGCTGCGGTTAGTTTTTGCATGTTGATTTGCTTCTGACTTTAACACTGCTGCTCTGTCCAAAATATATTGCCGGGGGTTGCCTATGTACGGCTGTTCTTCTTAGTGTAACTGCTAGCCCGCAATCAAAAGATGCTGCTACCGCGTAGTAAATACTGGAACCCTTTGCCTTTGTATATGTAGGTAAGTGGTACCGCTGCGCTGCTGTTGTCTCTTGTAGTAATCACTAGAGAGCTTATTGTTTTTTATAGATGATAAGACTTGGTAGTGAAGTATTGAAACATTCAATACATCACGTCGGGGTCACCAAAATGTTCAGTAAAAAAGCCATCTTTACTGGTTGATGGTTTATTAAAAAGTAAAATATGTACATTTTATTATCCTATTTATACAAAATTTAGTCTGGGAAATAAAATTAAGAATTACCAAAAAAGTGCTTAGTTCACAATATACCATATATTGTGAGAATGTAAAATTCTCACAAGAAAGGTGAGTAGCACGAGATAGGTACATACATACAGGTGGTGATAGGTACGTAAGTACATGCCCGTGCAAAAACTGCAGCGTCTGGAGTTCGCATGGTAGAATTTTCCGGTGAAATATGAATTCCCTCAGAATGAATACGATGCGACGTGAGAATTATTTTATGTGATTAGCGCTGGACTAATCACGATGCGACGTGGGAATTATTTTATGCGATTAGCACTGGGCTAATCAGCAACTTCCAGGCCGTTGTGTAATTTTCCTCGCTTAGGGGGAGATGTCTGATGAATTTTTCTGCCTCACCCACCAAATTTGTCTTTAAATACCACATCTTCTGACAATTCGATAGTGGTTGATTATGGACCATTTCCGAGAAGAGATCGTAAAATTGGCGCCATTTAAGATAATATCCGTCAAACTTGGGCAAGGTCATCCTTGGAAATTGCAATGTAGTACCTTGTTGCGCCAAATTTGGTGTGGGTGTCACATCGATCCTTGTAGAGAGCTGTACTAGTGTAGTTTGTACTTTTTCTTCCAAGCCGATGTACTCATTGACATCATAACCCATTGTGGCGGGATCATCGGTCATTTCCCACAGTGAGTAGTTTTGATTCTCAATTTGACACCAATGTTGACTGATCGTGTCAGCTTTGATTTTATAATATTGCCGTGGATGATCGTCGTCATATTGAACCCCTTCGAGTACTCTCCGCAGCGATTGGATAATGCCTCTTTGTCGACGTATTATTTTATTGATTTCAACTGACTCGAGATTGCTCTGTGCCATGTTAGCCTTTCCTTCAGGTTTAAATGGCTTTGGCATTGCTTCTTCTGGAGGTGACCTTAAAGGTACGTCTTGAGTTGCTAAGGCTTTGTCGGTCTGTTGTGTTTCTAAGACCTTGTCGGGCTGTTGAACTGGGTCTTGTTCTTCTTTGTCGAAGGAGTCGATCCTTTCGTTGAAATGCTCCCGGTATTGCTCGTAGAGCGTTCGTATCGAATTGTAGTAGTCCTTTGCGAAGTATGGGTGGTCAAGAGGCAGCTCGGGTAGTGATCTAAGTTCATTGTCGGTTTGTTCAAACCTTGACCATGTCTCATCCAATCTCCTCGCTCTTTCTATATAGTATTCTCCTTTGGTTTTTCTGTCTTTCGGATCCTTTTTGTAGTTGTCTATGATGCTTTCTAGCGCCTTCCCTAGCTCAGGCTGCCGTTTTCCAAACTGCTCCATGAAGTAGGATAATGTCACACTCCTGAGACAACAATGAGTTTCGCTTGTGACGTGAAATCACGTCGGGGTCACCAAATGTTTGTACTCGGGTAAACTTGTTTCACCTTACCGTTAACGACGTAGGCCTTTGGTTCTTGTACCAAGACCTCTGATGGGGGAGCACAAGCGCATAAACTTGTACACCAAAATATATTGTCCGGGAGTGGATTAGCTGAAAATTATTTGGGATAGGAGCCAAAAATGACGACCGTTCGCTTTGCGTTTTTAAACAAAACTAAGCTTTATTCAGAACTAATTAATTAACATAAATTTCACCTCAAGTGAAGACGTGCACTTCACCGTGTGAACAACTTACTCAGCACTTTGTCTTATCAGCATGAATATGCCGGCATGAAGCTCTCGCAAGAAAAGATAATTCAAGCCGTGGACACGATACTCAAGTTACCACGGAATGTGACAAATAAAAAATGCAATGTACGAAATGCTGATGAGTCTAATTGCGACAAATGCATGCTGATAAGATAATGTGAGATCTTTGAATTATTATTTATGCGACTGGATCTTAACAAGGGTTATACCTTAAAGCAGACAGATAAAGATCATGTGGTTCTGATTTTTGATGAGATTGCCATCAGAAAAGAATTAAGAAGAATTAAGAATTAAATTGGATTTAATTGATGGATTCGAAGAAGATGGATTCTGCAGACGTCCACATATAGGAAAGCAAGTCTGCGTTTTTATGATAAGGGGCTTAATTTCTAACTGGAAATTGATTCTAAATTATTTTGTTTCAAAAAATGGGTTACCTGCTGAAAGCTTATGTAAGCTAATTAAAGAAAATTTGAAAATCTTATCCAGTATTGGAATAACAGTGCGAGTTATAACATGTGATCAAGGTTCGTCTAATAGGAAATGCTTTTATAATTTAGGTGTGTCTCCAGCTAATCCTTTTATTTATGATAATGGCAAGATAATATACTGCATGTTTGATTTCCCACATTTAATAAAATCGCTCAGAAATGGTCTTTTGAATTGCGATTTAAAAACTCCTGACGGAATTGTAAGTTTCAAGGTTGTATCGGAATTGTAGGAACTTGAAGTAAATGGAAAAACCAAAATGTGTACTAAATTGACAAAGCAACATATATTTCCCAACACATTTGAGAAGATGAGGGTCAAATTAGCTACTCAGATTTTCAGCAGAACAGTACAAGCTGCCATTAAAGCAGTTGCTGGCACATTAGGTTTTCAAAATACCAACAAGGAAACTGCTTTGTCAACTGCGAATTTCATTGAGAAAATCGACAGACTTTTTGACTGCCTAAATAGTGGCTCTTTACATTCTGACAACTTTTATAGATCCGCCATTCAGTTAAATAACCACGCACATGATATTATAAAATCTTTTGTTGAATACTTAGAAGAAGTTTCATTTGTTGATAAAAAGAAAACTGTATACTTTTTAGAAGGAATGAAACTTACTTTACATTCTTTACTGCAGTTGGTTGATGAGATTTTGCATGGAAACACGGAAGTATTTTTCATATTAACAAAACGAGTAAATCAAGATCCCCTTGAAAACACCTTTTCTGTTATTCGGCAAAAAGGTGGAAATAATAAGAACCCATCTTTAGCTGAATTCAATAATATTTTGGCCAGAATTATGAGTACGAACATTATCCAATTAAGTTCTTTAGGTAATTGTGAGGAGGATAAAGGTTGTGGTTTAAGCCTAAATATAAGCCCTGAAGAAAGCTTCCCGGTTTCATTGGAAGAAACCAAAATATCCCTTCACAATGAAATATTAGTATCGGACATCGATTTAAGCTCCGATAAATATGTTAACTACTTTTTAGAAGACACTTTTGAAAATAGCGCTAGTACTAATACGGATCTGCTTTCAATGAGGTATTTCATAGGTTATGTAGCATTTAAGATTCTTCCTAAATTGAATTGTGATATATGTAAGCGTAAAGTCAAAAAAGAAGATGAGGTCTTATCAGCTCCGTCGGAACTCTTCATATTTCAAAAAAAATTATAGCTCTGCTACCGATTTTGGGAACTTAAATGCCCCGTCACAAGAATTTGTGGAAGTAAGCAAAAAACACATTCTAGTTTTTGATAACATTTTTAATTCACAACCGGAAATAGTGGGCATTAAACATTTTACCACGGAGAAATGCAAACTTGCAACTCCGGAATGGTTTTCTGGCGATTGTTTTGACCATAAACTTATATTATTGGGCTTCTTACTTTTAGTTCTTCTCAGAAAGCATTGTATCTGGGCAGTGGAGAAAAATGAATTGAAAAAACATAGGAAAATACAAATTCTTACTGATTAATTATATTTTATACATATTATATTCTAACTTTTTACTTATCTATACCTTGAAAATTTGTTTGCATTATTGTAAGACAGTCCAACAATAGAGTCATTCCACGCAAAATCGCCCAATTTTTTTTTCTTTTTGTCCGTTGTTTTTGGTAAGTAAAACGGTTAAATAATGCATAGGTATATGATTATTGGAAAGTATTAATGGGTGTTAGATATAGGCATAAGTACAGCACAGTTTATTGTTGCATTTCGGAGGGAACAGTTCGTAAAATGGAGGAAAACTATCGGAGGAAAAGAATAAAAGAAAAAATGTTCACTCTAAAATGCCATTACCACAAGTACACAGCGACGCTATCAATAAAAGAGATAACTAGCAGCGACAAGGACAGAACGTGGATTAGGCCTCTTGGGGAAGCCACGATAAAAAAACGCGCCTTGGACTTTACCTCAAAAGGTGGGGTGGAAAGAAGTTCTTCGAAACATTTTCATAATGACGATTCAATACAGCAATACTTCGGCGCTGTACTTATGTTTATATTCAACTGTTTAAAATAAAAAACAAACAAACACCAGGAAAGGGTTGTCCAATTAAGTTAATTTTTGAGATGTTATTTACTACTATTTTTATGAAAACGCTATGTACAAAATTTCAGCTCTCTACATCTACGCGTACTCAGGCAATGTCCAAATGTGAAAAACGAAATTTTTGTATAGCAACCCTACAAAGGAGTTATCCGATTTGTCCCATTTCCGAAGTAACAATATTTTATTGTACTAAAAACTTTTTTAGAATACGAAATCCTATATATACAGAGTTTTCCAACAATAGGTGTTATTTTGATATTCAAAGAAAAATGCCATTTTTTGAGATAAATGATCGGATCTTTATTTCATTATAAAGAGGAAGGTATGCCGTTAATAATGGAAAATAACATCAGCCAAATGACCACCACGACCACGCCTACAGGACCATATCCTTTTCATGAAATTTTCCATAACCAAATCGCAAAGTGGCTGCCCTATGTCCTCGATAGCCTCACGAATTCCATCTGTCCCCATCTGCCTCACGAGTCGCATCTGGGGCTCGGAAAACCCAAGAGTTATTTTTGAAAAGCCTCTCTATCCTCAACGTGTGACTGTTTGGTGCAGTTTATGGTCCCGCGGGGTCATTGGACCTTACTTTTTGGAAAATGTGGCTGGAGCAACAGTTACGGTGAATGGTTTGCGCTATCGACAGATGATTAATAATTTTTTATGGCCGGAATTGGATGGTATTGATCTGGACAACGTTTACTTTCAACAAGACGGCGCTACGTAGCAACGAAACCATTGATCTTTTACGGGAAAAGTTTCCGGACCTTGTTATCACTCGAAGAGGTGATCACAATTGGCCACCGAGATCTTGTGACTTAACAGCTTGCGACTTCTTCCTTTGGGGCCACGTGAAAGAGAAGGTCTACGCCAACAGCCCAGCGTCGATTCAAGACCTTAAAGATGGAATTCGTGCGGCTATCGAGGACATAGGGCAGCCACCTGTAGGCGTGGTCGTGGTTGTCATTTGGCTGATGTTATTTTCCATTATTAACGGCATACCTTCCTCTTTATAATGAAATAAAGATCCGATCATTTCTCTCAAAAAATGGCATTTTGCTTTGAATATCAAAATAACACCTATTATTGGAAAACCCTGTATATATATATCCACTTCAAAAATCAAACATGCATAGATCGGTGACCATACGAAATTTTATACGGGCATTCATCTAGGGTATCATAAGAATTGGTCGTAGACCAATTCTAGCTTTTTTACTTGTTCTTAATCATTATCGTCCAATAATCTCGCCAACAAATTATCTATATCGAAAAACCCAGAAAAAATGAATGGCTACCTACATTTATAAACGTTTTTACCCAGTCACACAATCAATGCAACTGACTGTGACTAGACAGTTTGTCGCCCACCAATTCTTATCCCATCCGCTCATCTTACTATTCCCCTTCTGTTCTACTTCAATGCAATGTAAATGAAAATTCTTTCAAACAAAATACAATATTATGGCTGGCATGGCATACGCAATGCAATGCATGAGGATGATGCGGAGCACAGCTAGTGCCTCTGGTGCTGTGCTGGTGCTTTGACGATGATGATCCGCCAGCCGCCACTCACAACTGGTGACTGACGGCAGGCCGTCATTCAAAGCAGAGTTCGCATAAAATTTGTGAAAGCGGGCCATATTATCACCACCGATGGGTGGCGGATCGTTAGCAAGCAGAGATTTTTCATACAATTTGTGAGAGCGGGTCGTAATGGAACGACCCGCCATACAAAACTTTTCAATATATTAGATGCGTATTCTTTCTGTTAGATGTTCTTTGCTACTACGCAAAAGCTCGTGCTCATGTCGTCAAATGAATGAAAGAGAGAAGACATTTTCGCAGGCATGAATTTTCAAATGCATGTCGTTTTGACGACGTGGTTTTACCAAAGAATAACTAAATAAAAGAAAGGACACAGAAGAGTGCTCCGATTGTTTCCATTTAAATGTACACGGCGAGAAAAAGAAGGAAGGAAGAGAAAAAAAAATCAAACGCTCTTTGAACATTTTACGAATAAGACAAAAAATGTGAATGCGAAGAGTACATGCAACGAAATGGAATGGCAAATGATTAATTTTCGTAAATAAGAGAGAATGGGCGGAGTTTTCTGATTTTACGCTCATAAAATGCTCCCGCTCTTTTATGAAAACACGAATTTCAGGAATTGTCCCAATGTTCTTCGCAGAATTCCAATGTTTGTTAGTGTAATCCTATGATATGTGAACAGCACTTTTTTATACCCTAGATGAAATCTAAAGGGGTATACTAAGTTTGTCATTCCGTTTGTAACACCTTGAAATAATGATGGTAGAGCAAAATGGAGTGGACACCCATCCATAATATTAAAAGTTATTTTGATTTTGGCATGTCCGTCCGTCCGTCCGTCCGTGCGCACGATAACTCGAGAACGCGTACATTTAGAGAGCTGAAATTTTGTACACGAACTTTAAAAAAAAAAGTAAAATTAAGTTCGAAAATGAGACAAATCGGGCAACTCCTTCGTGGGGTTGCCATACAAAAATTTCGTTTTCCGTTATATATTTGAACACTGCCTGAGAACGAGTCGCCGTAGAGAGCTGAAACTTGGCACGTGGTGTTTTCATTGTACTAGCAAATAAAATTTCAAAAATGGACTAAATCAGGCAACCCATTCTTGGTGTTGCCATATAAAAAATTAGGTTTTTTATGTATACTGTGAAAACAATCAGTCCAAGACATTTTTATTGTACTAAAAACTTCTTCAGAATATGAAATCCTATAAAATTGATTATAATCATTTTTTCTGTCCGACGAACCGTTCTAGAAATATATGCGAAAAACCACTGCAAAAATCAAAATTTCTCAAATGTGTACCCATACGAAATTTCATACGGGCATTCATCTAGGGTATCATAAGAATTGGTCTTAGACCAATTCTAGCTTTTTCACTTGTTTCTGTTTACATTTGTTTTGCTCAAGTGGAGGAATCTCTTGCTGGATTCTGGGAATTTTATTTGACATAAATTTTACATCTCCTTTTAGTGCGCTGTTCATTGCGAAATTTATCTTTTTCTTGCAAAATGGAGGTAGGGTTACCCAATGTACATTATTATGAATAGTTCGAAATAATTTTGACGGTATTCAAGAAGATTTTATCATTCGGGTAATCCTACGTTTTCTCAATTTTTGTTTTGAACTCGTTGTCTTAGTCGCACTACAATAATGCATACCCAAGTTCTTTTCCCCCATTCATGCAAAAGACAAAAGTATATGAGATTACCTCTTTCAGTCTAAAAAACACGGAAAATTTCCAATTTTGTTCGCTTCTGTCTCTACTTATATTTATTTATACTTTGGTTTTACCTTGCATTGTAGATTAGGCAATAGAATCGATGGTAAAAACTATTAAAGCTCAGGTGAAGGTAAAGAGAGACCAATATGTAGCAATAATGGAATATTGCGAAACACCCTTTGCAGACGAGTATAGTCCAGCTGAACTTCTAATATGTGAAGGTATATAAGAACTCTGTTGAACGTTGATAAACGCCAAATTACGGAAGCGCAGCAGAAGGCCAAACAAGCAACGAATTTTAATCGACACAACTATTACACAACAAAGACCAACACCAAAATCGTACATAAGTAATACAACCAGAGAAACCAGAAACTAAACCATATAAACCTATCGAATTAGAAAATTCAATACAATACAATATCAGATATTCTCATTAAAATTTTGACACATGAGCTGTGACGTAGTTTAATTACATCTGGATTAGGGTCAAACTCCACAGGCACATCATCTACCTCATGTTTTCTTTATCGCACCCCAAATATGTCTGATGACGACACGGTATCTGCATTTGACACTATCTCAAACAGTATTTATCACTTGCTTTCTGTCTCTCCCTCTTCCGAAATCGTCCTAGCAGGCTATTTTACTATCCACAACATACTGTGGATCAGATATTCTTCTACCACAAGCCTGTGTGGGTCGATTTGTCGAACTCTTCTGTGCATCGTTTAATTTGCAACAACTAGTGGATGGACCCACTCGAATTCCTGATGCAGCTCGAGATAGAGATAATTTTTTAGATCTGTTTCTGAAATCTCACCCCGACAAATATTCAATCTCAGTCGGTTCCCTCTTGGTAATTCAGACTACTGCTTCAACACGGCTCAATTTACCACCTTCAAGTAAGTTTCTATGGCACTATAAAAATGCTGATTAGGAAGGTCTTAATCAGTATCTTAGTGAAATTGATTGATCGGTCCGTTTTGCTTCGAGGGATGTTGATGAATGCATATTAGAATAATAACATTATAAATCTTGGCGTGCGTGAACACATTCCGTATTCCTATAGCAGATCTCAACATGAGCAAGATAGCTTTTGGTTTATCGATAAGTGCAACCAAGCAATAAAAGCGAAAGAGTCTGCTTTTCGTGCCTATCAAATGCATCCATGTGCAGAGCTGAAACAAGTCTACACGACAGTACGGAGCACTTGCAAGTCCGTTATCCAGAGAGAAACATGTTTTTTTTACCAGAGTGTCAGACAAAGAATCTTGGCAAGCCACAAAGGCAGCAAAGGTTTCTGGTCTCTGGTCAAAACCACAAAGAAAAATTGCTCCTCTATACCTTCACTTCTTAATAATGGTGAAGTGATAAAGCTGGATAAAGCTAATATTTTGGCTGCTAGATTCGCTGCAAATCCTCGTCTTCCACCCACTTGACTGACACCTGTTTTGCATCTCCCGTGTGGTTGTGTACAAGAGCCAATACACATCCGTAGGAGAGATGTGGTCAAGGCCCTTAAGGGGATCGACGTCTCCAAAGCAGCAGGAACTGATGGTTTTTCGCTCTTGTTAACTAAAAGCTGAGCCTTATCCTTGGCTAAGCCTATGCCCAAGCTATTCTAGTTGTTTTATTCTACAGGAAAATTTCCAACAACCTGGAAACTAGCTCACGTTCAGCCTATTCCCAAGAAAGGTGTTGGTAGCGATCCCTCAAATTTTCGACCAATTGCAATCACTTCGATTTTTTCAAAGGTTTTTGAATCTATCAGTAACTTCAAATTAATGAAGTATCTAGAAGCAAATCATCTCATCAACGATCGCCAATATGGATTCCAAGCTGGCCGTTCATCTGGAAATTTGCTGACTTTTCTGACGGAACGTTCGAACTGTAGTCTTCACAATTTTGGTGAGTCCAAAATCGTTGCTCTAGATATTTCAAAGGCCTGTGATTAGAGTCTGGCATCCAGGACTTAAAGCATTTGATCTCTCCCCTCCTCTTCTATTACGAATTGAAAGTTTCTTATCCGGTCGCCTAATACGAGATGGCGTTTCATCTGAATCTCAACCATAAGTCCCAAAGCTGTCTCATCTCATTAAAACAAGATCATAATTTATCCATTCCCGTCCTATATCAGACCTTGAATGGAATATAATTCCTATATCTGGGTTGGGGCTGGTCGCACAGCCTTAGCTTCATTGGATATTGTCCAAAAGAGGGCCTTCAAGCTCATTGGCGATTTGGCAATAACTTATCATATGGACTCACTAGAGCACCGCCGCAATGTTGGATGCCTTTCGCTCTTTTATCACTACATCATCTTCTGTCTTTTCTCCGGCACAGAATTTGCGAAAGTTTAAGAGTGACATACATCAGCACCTCCGCCGCTCTCCTCACATTCCCTAATTCCTTTACCTATCCCCTAATGGTGGAACGTGATTCGTAATGAGAATATCTTGTATTCTCTGTACCGTGGTTCACTCTATCAGTCAAGAGGGAATCGAATTAAATCGTGGATTGCATCCCCTATAGAAAGGTGGCGGTGAGGCGTAATATTCACTACACAGAGGACATCACACCCATAATATCCAGATTCTGATTTAAGACGATACCAGTGCGATTGAAGATATTGCACATACTTATAATTATTCTAGATTTTTTAAAACTTTTTAAAGGAAATAAGTATATTAATGAAAATTACTGTCACGAGAATCAGTGCACCTTATCAAAAGGTTATATTGAGAAACTGTTTATTGTTTCTGGTACATTGATTAATAGGATGTAGTCTGGTTCCGGTTGAAATATTAGGTTAATGTCGGCTACCTCTGATAATTGACATTCTGATAGTAGGTTGTTGATGATTTTCGCTATGCAGGTAGATTCGTTGATTTTCTTCTTATTTGGTGATTCTTTGCAATAGAAGGTTCCCAATGTATGGTCACTTTTCGTCAAAATACTGAATATTTTCTGAGTTAAGGATTGCATAGGGTTTAGTAATTAGCTGTTTGGTTTCCTCTATTGGTAGCGAGATCAAGTGGAGTAAGGAATATGTTTCGTTATGAAATATCGGGATCTTTACGTAAAATATTATGTTGGTATTGTGATAGCAAGCCTGAACGCTAAGAAGTTCGTACATATGTTTGACTGATCTAATATCTATGGACTGATTTTCAAAAATTTGGGATATTTCTGTTAATTCATTCGGACTTAAAATTTATTTTGGTACTACCTACATATATTTAATCTAGAAAGTGTTATGGATTCTGCTATATCAAATAGGTGATTATTCAACAGATCTATGTTATAATTAATCTGATTAAAATATTGCATTTGTTTGACTATGTCGTCTTCTATTATTATTTTATTTCTTATTTTATCTTGTGCGTGATTTCCTGTTGACTGTTAATATTAACAATTAACTTCGTTTTTGATATTACATTTTTTTGAAAGTATATTATCCATTTTTTGTTCAAGCGTATGGCGTCGTTGTCGTC